>OX596252.1:3988597-4194450 GCA_951394255.1 Polyploca ridens
TGATAGTGAAATACCCAAGTTGAGAGAGTTATGTGTATCTTCAATAAATAGTGTAAGTGAAACAAGCATTGAACAATTGAATGTTATAAAAGACTGTCAAACACCGTGTGATAATAACTTTACAGAAATAAGAACTGATATTAAGGAAGAAACTAAGTCAATAGATGATATAGGGAAAACCAAATGTTGATAGTGGGCCTCTAGAGGATGTAGGGAAACCAAATGTTGATAGTGACCCTCCAGAAGATGTAGGGAAAATTGATAATGTAAGAAAACTCGAAAAAGAAGAAAGAACCATTGTAGAAGAAGTAATCTTGCCTGAATCAGATAACGAAATCACAGGAAATAATCTTGTTGAGGCTTTGCCAAATATTGAAACTGCTTTGAGTGTAACAAAAGTAAATGAGATTCCTGATATAAAACCGGAAGTCAAGCTTGAAGATATTTCCTTACCACCAAAGTTAATCGAAAGTTCAATAAAATATATTAATGAACCATTAATGAATAACATTCTCATTGAAATGCCAAACAATTCTTCAGATAAAGCAGCTGATGAAGTAACTTACCAAGTAACTTTCGCTGAAGAAAAACAGGATGTAGAACGAAAAGGTGAAGAAGGAACAGATATAAAAAACATATCTGCATCTCAAAAGACACCTGATTCAGTACAAAATATAATTGATAGTAAAGAATCTCATGATACAAATAATATTTTGGAAGAGAAAGAAATTACTATGGTTGTGAGTTCAGAAGAAAATACGCTACAGCAACTGTTGACACCTGATAAAGTACAAAATGAAATAGAAAATACGATTAATCCCGAAATAGAGGAAGCAAATGATTTTAAAGAAAATTTGAATATCATAGAAAACAATACTTTAAATAGATCTGAATCTGAAGAATTGATTGATACAAAAAATCATTTACATAGCACCAATAGCACTGTATACATGCATCTATTATCTAATACTAATAGTGAAATTTTTAACCAAGCTATCTTGGATAACAGTGTCATGGCATTGGAAGACAATACTATTGATAGCAACATTAAGAGAGTCATACAATCTTGCTTAGAATCAGCATCTACCGAAAGTGATTGTGGTATAGTAAATAACGAATCAACCATTTATTTAGATTTGCCCAGTTTTGTAGTAAGAAAGGAAACTGATAACTTCTTGCACATGGAAAAAATTATAAGCGGTAGTCATACTCCAGATAATATTTTCGCTAGTACACCTAAAGGAAGCGACAGTTCTTGTGAAAACCAATACGAGCTGACTCTTGAAAATTCAGCTCAAGACAATGAAACTCAATTTTTATCTGTAATTGATAATTCATTTGAAGATAAGAAAACCCAAGCCTTATCAGAATTTGACAATTCTGGCGATTGGAACAAAACCCAAGTTCAGTCGGAAATCGGTCCATCTTTGAAAAGTAATGAAACTAAAGTCTTATCGGAAATAGATGATTCCACCACAATTAACGAGACCCAAGAATCTGAAATGTATGATATATCAGCCAAAGGGAATGTAACTCAAGTCCTATCGGGAGTACAAAGATCAGTCGAAGATAACGAAACAATAGTCCTATCTGAAATTGAGAATTCCATAAAAGATGACAAGACACAAGTCCTATCGGAAATCAAAAAATCAGTCATAGATAAGGAAACTAGAGTATTACCGGAAATTGAAAATTCTAGCAAAGTAAATGAGACGCACATCCTTTTAAACATTGAAAATGCAGGCAAAGATAATAAAGTTCAATTATTACCGCAGCTTGAAACTTCAGTCAAAAATAATGAAACTCAGATCTTAATAGATAATTCAGTCAAAGTGAATGAATCTCAAGTCTTGTCGGAAATTGAAAATTCCATCAAAGAAAATGAGACTCAAATCCTATCAATTGAAAATTCAGTTAAAGATAGTGAAACTCAAGTATTACCAGAACATGAGGAGCTTGAAACTTCAGTCAAAGAGAACGAATCTCAAGTATTACCGGATCTTGAAACTTCATTCAAAAATAATGAAACTCAGATCTTAATAGAAAATTCAGTCAAAGTGAATGAATCTCAAGTCTTGTCGGAAATTGAAAATTCCATCAAAGAAAATGAGCCTCAAATCCTATCAATTGAAAATTCAGTTAAAGAGAATGAAACTCAAGTATTACCAGAACATGAGGAGCTTGAAACTTCAGTCAAAGAGAACGAATCTCAAGTATTACCGGATCTTGAAACTTCATTCAAAAATAATGAAACTCAGATCTTAATAGAAAATTCAGTAAAAGTGAATGAATCTCAAGTCTTGTCGGAAATTGAAAATTCCATCAAAGAAAATGAGACTCAAATCCTATCAATTGAAAATTCAGTTAAAGAGAATGAAACTCAAGTATTACCAGAACATGAAAATTTCAAACAGGAAGAATCTCATATCTTATTGGGAATAGAAGAATTAGTCAATGATTATGAATTAAAAGATTTATCGGAAATTGAGAATGAGACACAAATCCTATCAATTGAAAATTCAGTTAATGATGACGGAACTCAAGTATTTCCGGAACCTGAAAATTTCAAACAGGAAGAATCTCATGTCTTATTGGGAATAGAAGAATTAGTCAATAATTATGAATTAAACGATTTATCGGGAATTGAGAATTCGGCCAAAGAGAATGAAACTCAAGTATTATTGGACATCAAAAATTCGGTCAAAGAACATGAATCTCAAGTCTTATCGGGAATAGAAAAATGTGTGAAAGAGAATGAAGTACAAGTCTTGTCGGAACCCAAAGTTCCTGATTACGGACCAGGAGTATCAGTAACAAAATTGGAGCAGAGACATGTTCCAGATAGTTTGAGTCCATTTGAATCTCCCACCAAAAGCCATCACACTGACACCTACGATGAAAACAGCTCAGTAGTTCTTGGACCATTTGAGAACTGCACTTTGGATTTGTTTAAAGGAGTTAAATCCAGTATAGATAACATTGATATACCAAAAGAAGAGATGCTAGCGTTCTCATCAAACTTTAGTGATATTAATCTTGCAACACCATCGCCATTACGTGACGGCAACTTTCTAAATGAAGTTCCCGATATATTTCACGATGATTTTCAATTCGATGATATAGAAGTGATTAGTGAAGTGAAAACTGAGCCATCTGAACCAATATCAGATGATACAGATCAATCGGCGACTGAGAAACACGTTTCTCCTTCAACACCACCTAATTCACCTGGAATTTTTCCAGCGTCAACATCTCAGCAAAAGTATTTAGTCGATATTGATTTGAATCACGAACCAACACATCAGGGTCCGGATTTCAATCTTCAAAAAGAGATTGAACTCAACCACATAGAGTTACAAATAACTTCCAAATTAGCAATGGCAGAAAATGAAAATAATTTAAATATAGAATACTCCGGACCACTGACAGTAGAAGGTTTGCTTGAAGAAGGTGTATTGATGCGTGAAAGTGATGCAATACCAGAATCTTATTTGGCGGGGAATGGCGGCTCGTTGGAAGAGCTAAGAGAAGAACTCACTTTGGATGAAGAGTGTGTAAAAGCGTTGAGAAATGAACTGGAGTTGAAATTACCTTTAGCGCAGGTTTGTTTGTTTTGATGATGTATTTATTTCGCAACATTTGATCGATTATTTGACGCGATTGAGTATCAAATATCTATACAAAGTGTTTCTTTTTATTATTCCATAACTAATAAGAAATTTCCTTTTGGAATATACTGGGTGTTGTTTTGGTCGGAGACACAGGAGCGGTAGTACAAAATATATATTCCCCAAAAATGGACTTAGTTCCATTAAATACTGTAAATATGTTGAGAAATACCTTATTCAATTTGAAATAAAATTACCGCAAAGTATGGTTACTAGGCACGTGCACAGACTAGAGCTAGGCACAAGCCGCCATCGCCCCACCCCTTTACTCCCTCGTACTCCCGTTGAGTATTATGTCTACACTTTAGCTTATTACATGATTTTAAAATTTTTTTTTATTTTTTATTATTTAAAAAAAAAGTATTTTTTTAATATTTTTTTTAGCACCAGTGTCATTTGTATTATCGACCCTGAGTCGCTCGTCGCTGACCAAAACAACGACCTGTCATTGTCATAGAGATGACAATTTAATTATGATATAGTGTATTTTTTGGACACTTGTTTTAACAAGTTTTTTGGACACTTGTTAAAACAAGTGTCCAAAAAATACACTATATCATAATTAAATTGTCATCTGTATGACAAAACTTTATTTACGTAAGGTAACGGGATAACGCAACTTAAGTTTCATTGATAAGTACGACTAAATCATTTTCATTCAATTCAGTCATTAAAAGTTAGTCGTAGAGAAATTCAAACTAAGAAAATACGACCTTGTTATATTTCACGTAAGGGTGTTGAACATAAATAATCGCGACTGGAATTATTTTGAATGAAAAATGAAAACGAAAAAAAAGTTATAATTATAATTCATATGCCAGTTGATTCTTTGACATGGTCTAATTAATACCCTAGACTAGAGTTATGGGATATCCAAAGGAACACGTTCTACAGGGTGTTGTTTTGGTCGGCGACAAGCGACCCAGGAGCGGTAGTACAAAATATATATTCCCCAAAAATGGACTTAATTCCATTAAATACTGTAAATATGATGAGAAATACCTTATTCAATTTGAAATAAAATTACCGCAAAGTATGGTTACTAGGCACGTGCACAGACTAGAGCTAGGCGCAAGCCGCCATCGCCCCACCCCTTAACTCCCTCGTACTCCCGTTGAGTATTATGTCTACACTTTGCTTATTACATGATTTTCAATTTTTTTATTTTTTTTATTTTTATTATTTAAAAAAAATAAAATATTTTTTTATATTTTTTTTAGCACCAGTATCATTTGTATTATCGACCCTGAGTCGCTTGTCACTGACCAAAACAACGACCTGTATAATCTTTCGCAGTTATAATAATACGATTTTTAATGCTATCGACTGTCTTCAATGAAATGTTTGTCACAAGGTCTGATTTCCGTGTTTTAACAGGTGGCAACAATAGAGCCTCCTCTAGAGTTAGAGGGTGATGGTGATACCGAGTGGAAGGCCCCGGACGCGAGGGCCCCCGCGCCCCCGGAGCTGGTGGTCTCGTACCCGCCCGCGCTTAGCCCCATTGCAGAAGAGACCGGCCAGCAACTCTCCGCTTATGAAAACGATATTAACTGTAAGTTCAATTTTTTAGTTACTAGATGGATCCGCAGTTACGTCTCTATTAGCTTTGCCAGATATCACTTAAAAAAGTAGGTCAAAACTGTCGCCGAGCACCTGGCTCCTGTACTGGAAGCATTGGCAAAAAACATGGCTAATATCTGTCATAAATTATAGAATTTCTAAGATATCCGCCATGTTTTTCAGTAAATGTCGAACGTGACATTGAAGTCGAAGACGCGAGAATAGACTTTTAGCTCGTTTGTTTCGACAGCTGATTGGTAGGCTTTGTGTGCTACTTTACACATATTTTTTTTAAAGATACCTTAAATTCTTTCCCCCTTACTCATAAAACGTTATTTAACTAATAAGCTGATTAAGTGATCACCTAAATAACGTCAAATTGATTGACAATGACAGCAAGGTGACGTTATTTATTTGACCATTTATTCAGTAGATTTAGTTAAATATCGTTTATGAGTAAGGCCGTTTGAATATTAAATTGTCTTCAATAGGATGTTTAGTGTTTATTAAATAATACTTGAGATCCCAAAAAAAACTTACATATCAAATAATCGCAGGGAACACGTCAGCTCGCACGGAATCATCGGAAAGTTATCCGGAACCATGTAACAACTCGACTGATGACGTCACAGAACTGCCAACAGCCGCGCAGGACCAGTCTACCTACACGCTACACTCAAAAGAACATTCCCTTCATAATAATACTTACACTGTGCAGAAAGATATCATGAGCAGTAAAGAGTGAGTAGTTGAAAACTATAATAACAAATACTGAATACGGTGGAATACTAATATTATAAAAATTGATGAAATTTATTTAAAACAAAATATTGCAGTTTCGTATTAAACCTCCTACGATACTGTCACAAAAATCTTGTATTTACTTGTGTTAGTTATCGCAAACTTTAGCGTTCTTTATTATCCCTTGACTTGTCCAGTGCTTGGATGGGAGTACATTATAAATATAGAGTTCTTGAAATAGATAGCCAGCTGGCACTAGTAGTCCTTGAGAAGTCATAAATGTGTATGTTTAGTTCAATACTTTCATGCAAGTCATAAGACACTATTTTATCTGAAAAGTCTATATAAAACTTCATACTTACAATTACAGAATAACTATGAGCGCAGACAGCTTAAACGCCAGCCCATTTAGAAAACCGATAATCGACCCTCTATCTCCAGTCGACGATACGACATACAACATAAACGACGACGAGAAAGACTCCAATTGCGAGAGAATATCGCAAGTGTCGCCCTTTCTGTTGAGCCCCACGACCGATACATCCGTACCCGATAACTCTGATAATTTCGACAATGCTACAGGCGTCTCAACGTTGTCCAAAACAACGCTACCTACGGACGCGAAGCTTTCTAAACCCTCCGAAACTCAATGTCTATCTAAAGCGACGAGCATAGACTCTTGGTGTTCGAACGACACCCTGTACAACGTTGAGGAAAACTTCGATGATCTCGTTTTGGACCCAGAAGTACCGATAGACCTCGATCCCGAGAAAGAAGAAGGTGGCAGTGAAAGTAATGACACGCTGACTCATAACGACGATGAAAAAGAACTAAGTCATTGTTCGACATACATAGAACACGATAGCAAGTCCGAAGTTTGTGAAACGTTTTCTCCAGATTCAATAACGGCTAACGATAACTACACGTATACGAAAGTCAAAACTGAAGCAGCAACCACCCCGGTCCATATAAACAAATCCGCAATAAACGACTCCACAAAGACTAAAGACTTAGCGTACGGAACGATGACGTCTGGACTGCCATCGTTCTCAAACTGTGCAAGCGAAATAGCATCAGCTGTTGATGACATTTGGAAACTACAACAGCCAGAATTAATGAGAAGGTCTCCTGTTCCTGATGACATAAACATTACACCGCCAAAATTTGTTGAAAATAAAGATATTTTAGATGAAAGTAGTCCGAAGTTAGCATCTGAGCCTTGTATAAAAAAAATGGATAGTGTAGAAATGCCCTGTCCTCAAGATATTTCTGTAGAAGAATCGAAGAATATCGAAAATGACGTGTCATCAATCGAAGTTGTGAACAGTCCAGACAATAATTATATGCCATCGGTGACAAGCACGCCTCGGATAGAAGTGCCCGCAGACACCGATGTATTTGAAGCGATTTCCATGAGGTTACCCGAAATCAAAACTGATAGTCCCGAGTGCTCTATGAAGGTTTTAAACTTTACAAGTTTTCAACAGTCCATTGAAATCAGGCCTCAGGATCTATCTTCAGATATTAGCAACGAATGCACTAATCAAGACACTGAACTATTACTAGAGGGAGAAAGTAAGATGTTGAGTAGTAATAGTAACAGAGATAGTGTGATAATGTCTGAACACACACCGACGTATTCCGATTTCGAAAGTTCAGCAACTACTAAACCCCAAGACGTACAGTCCAAGTCAAGTCAAAGTCTAGAAAATGGAGTCAGTTCAGAGGATTTTCGACAATTTGAAAACTCCGTGAGGAACTGTCCACAAGATCTGTCATCGATAATCGATGCTAGCAGCTTACTGCTAAAAAGTGAGAGAATGTCGAGTGAACTCGCCATGACCAGTTCTTCGATCAGTTATGAACCGACAGAACTAGAATTAAGTCCGCCTAATATTTCGAATTTAATAGAATCTCATATAATTAGTGTTAGAGAACCCCCTAATATGTTCAATTTTGATGAAGAGGAGGAGACGGAACAGCCGCATTCGATAATTATAACTGAAAGTTCGATGGACGCATTTAAGGAGAGTCCTAATAAGACTTCCGACTCTCACGCGCAAGTGAAACATATAGATCTGAATACGTACGATTCTCACCACGAATCTGTGCCTAACATTCGGAAAAGCGTAGTTAATAACATAGGAGAAAAAATAATCCTCGGCGTAAATGGTGCCAATGAACAAAAAGGACATTTAATCGATAGAACTGAAAACAAGTCTCCTAAAGCAGGAACTTCAAATGTTGTAAAGGATGCGCCTCATTCTATAAATGTATCAGAAACTGAAAATAAAAATGATATAACAAATGGGTCACTCTCAGAAGACAACGCTGAGTATGATGACATCAAATGCAATGGCAGCAGTGAAAAGTTCGCTATAGTTAATTTTTTAAGTGAAACATTTGAAGAACTTATTGAAAGCAATGTGGATGATAACGATACTAAAGATGCCAAAGTAAATGACGAACAAGTTAGTCCGGATGGAATTCTAGACATTTCAAGCTCCAATGATAATAAAACAGCGGAAGATGTGCCTTTAGAAGTTAAAGCAGTTACCGACGAAGACATAACATCTAATGGCGTAACAGAAGTAGAAGATGAGAAAATGACGTTAGTCACTGAGGATTTCTTACAGAACGAGAAGAAATTTTGTCAGATTGATTCTTATCTTCCGCTCCTGAGTGATATAAGATTCACTGGTATGTAAATCAATTATATTACTTTTATATTTACAAATATGATACTTAAACATTTTGTTTCATCTTTTAAAAACTACAGAAAATACTGGTCAGAGATAAGAAGCTTTAAATTACCTATTCTCAAATGATTCTATAAAAAACTGGTTCTGAGATTGAAGCCATATCGCAGAACACACGAATACGAAAACAAGTTGATATAAAAGTTGTGACAAATCTTTATATATCAAATGATCACGCTTACTGAATCATGGATAAAAACTTGAACATTACATTTTATTAGGACCAGCAACAGAAATAATGAGCACATCGTTCACTCAAGACTCGCCCACAGAGCCGACATCACCCGAATGCGAACAGTGTGAGCAGGACAGCAAGCCTAACATCGCTGCAGAAATAGCGAAAGAATGGGACAGCGATAGTGATTCGCATTCGAGCAATTCATCTAGCGGAGAGTTTATTTGGAAGGTAGGTGAAATAAATTACATGATACAGGGTTAATTAATAAGAGTTGATGTTCAGAAATTGGTTATTTAGTAATATTTAGTAGTACTTTAGTTAGTTTTTTACTTGTGTACACCCTCGATGAATGTACCACCACTAAACTTTGACCATTCATAACCATAGTTTCTGAATATCAAATTCTGGGTCAACGATAAAGTATGGTTAATTGTAAATATGCTACCCCTGCTTATGAAATGGTAAAATTGGACAAAAGCCAAGGGCGACGTTTCGACTTGTGATTAATGTTATGGTGTGGAATCTGTAGACCCTATCCTTTCTTGCTTAGTTGTTAATATATATAATTAAGTTTATTTATAAGTAAACTTTGCCAGTATAATTTTACTTGATGGTTGATTGAAGAATGCATGAACAATTAAATGCTTGGTGTCTTCAAGAAATATAAGAACCCCGCACAAACCGTTTGATAAAAGAAAGCCATAATATATTACTGAATTTCAAGAGATATAATCGAATGTTGTGATTCAACCACATCGTATTGTTATAATATCCTTTAATAAACTATCAAATGAAATTATTGTATACTCCACGGATATGTCCCTGAATATATTGAATACGCCCTGTGCTTCATATTAAATATACGAAGTTACTTTAGTGCCCTATAAAATTATATTTTTAAATATGTACGACTTGTGACTTATTAATAGTTATACTTAATAATAATTATGTAATTGAAATTCTTATTATGTATATTTTGGAAAATATACATGAGCGTGACCCCATTTCGAGACTCTTTTATTACAATTTATTGTAAATATATGAGAATGTACTGCCCCTTATCTTGCTAAAATAGAAATTGACTTGATTATAATTACCACATGAGAACATAACGATCAAATATATAGCGATAACGATACAAAAAAAAAACTATTTTTTATATAATAAATTTTGCAAATCTGTCTTCAAAATCAAATGCTTTATGTGACATGATTGTTACTTATCCCTTCGCAGGCCTTGGTTTTGTTCTAACTCCCTCATTGCACATTAGTTTGTAGAGCCCCAAGATAGAGTCGAGAGAGAGCCTGTATTGTACCGTGGTCCCACTGCAGACTTAAAAAGTGAACATGTTGTACATATATATGAATATTGTTTGTCTTGGTGTTGGTTTGCTTGCATGTATATGTAACCATGTGTGTGTGTGGCGCGTAGGACGGTGAAGGCCACGAGACCTCGGTCGTACCATCCACGCACTTCGACCATGTAAGTGCTCCCTATCAATATATAATTAATATATATTATGTAGATTGTTGTGGGTAATTTTTGAAAGGTATTAGTAAAACCCATTGGAAAACCATAAAGTTGGCTTCCAACCAGAGTTGCATAGCGAGATGTTATTCTTCATTAGAACTAGGATGATGAGCCCCTTACACGTGTAATGCTATGATATCCAGTCTCGGGAGAAGTGTCACATCTCCCCCAGCTCCCTAGCTGTTCTATCAGCAGCCTCCTTCTGGACCATTACGGTCTCGCAAAATGAGGCATTTCCGACTTCCGACTCACCCACTAGGTTGCGGGAGTCAGGTGGATCCCTGCTCCTTGGCAGTTTCTGGATCCATAGCGCCTCGGTCGTGTAAGGAGAACTAGGATGACCATGACCTAAGCTAAGAAAATGAAACGATCATATTGGCGGGTTAAAACACATCCGCGAAGGATGACGAGATATAAAATTAAATTTGTTTTGCCAATGTGTTACGGAACATTTTGTTCCCATAAATCTAAACTATTTTTATCAATTTCAGATTTCATTATAATTAACTGGATTTAGGTAAAAAAATCATAATACCTCGTTATCAATTTAACAGTTACCTATTCTAGAATAAATAAAAGACATCCAACATAACGCTACCTTTCAAAAACGACCACTACATTCCTTTCAGCATTTTATTGTGATATGCTTTGCTAATTAACTTACATACCTTGACGTTCGCTTTTGTCTTGCAACTCAAAGGTGTTCTACATGGTCGTCGTTTAACGTAAACTTATTTATAAAGCAAAGAGGCAACGGTCCTCAGCCCGATGGTGCGGACAGTGGCGAGCGCGCATCTGATGGGGGCGTGGCCTCCGAGGGGTCGGGGGACTCCGGGTCGGGCTCGGAGGGGGACGAAGTTGAGTTCGTGCCCTCCTCGTGGGACTGCCGAGCCGCCCCTTCCAAGTCTTCACTCAGGAGCCTTGAGGCTCCAGCTGTGAGTAACTTCACTAATATTATAAATGCGAATGTGTTTGTTTGTTTTTTTGTAACGCTTTCACTCCTTAACTACTCAACCGAAGGCCGAATTCCGAACCGGTGGTAACTTCAGTAAATGTGACCTTCATAAGTGCCCTTCTGAGGCCTAAATTGAATAAATGGCTTTGACTTTGACTGACAACCGATCACGATGAAATTTGGCACGCAGATAGCCTATTCCTTAAACTAATTCCCTAATTATTAGGAATAATATTTTAGCTGTTTATAGTTTAAAAATATTAGCGCGAGCTTAAGTATGTGTGCAGTCAGACCATAGATACAGATAGACACTTTGTCTCGCGAGGAGTTGCTCGCGCGCCCTCAAGTTCCACCACGCGAGGCATTGAAATAAAATTGTGGTAGCCATTTCAATATACTGAGTGAGATCCCTCACTCAGTATATTGAAATGGCTTACAGAAAAAGTGTGCAGCTACAATTGTGCTAGGCACATGTGCGAGGCACCCAACACTACTGGGAACGTGGGTGAAGCCGCGAGAGACAGCTAGTATTGTTATATTGGGTTACTTATTATCCCGGAAACGCGGGTGAATCCATGGGAGACAGCTAGTATTGTTATATTGGGTTTGTTTTATGTGTTGTATTTTAGAAGAATTCCGCTATTCTCTTAATAATATATCTTCTGTTTAACCGTCAATTACTCTTTTACACTTTTACCCCCTTACTCATAAAACGTTATTTAACTAATAAGCTGATTAAGCGGTCACCTAAATAACGTCAAATTGTTTGACAATGACAGCAAGGTGACGTTATTTATTTGACCATTTATTCAGTAGATTTAGTTAAATAACGTTTATGAGTAAGGCCGTTAGTTCACAAATCGTCGTAGGGATTGTAAATTCACACGCCTTATTGTTCGTGCATTAGCGCCGTGCGGAAAAACTGCAAAGTTTACAACATCTTAAATTAAAAAGACTATTAATGCACCTTGTTTCATTATGATGTAATGATTGTATTTGCAGGACAATAAGAAGCGCGTGGTGTTCAAGCGGCAGAAGTATCACTGCGTGTACGAGTACCCGCGCGAGGCGGCTGACCTGGACATTCACTCGCCCGCCTACTTGCCTGACCTATCCACCTATTCGGGTCAGTACTAGCGCCTATACTTACAGATTTGTCATTTAAAAAAAATATGTTTATGATTGCGACTCGTTTCGCTCACTCGTCTTCGTTAACACTGGTCTACATTTCAAATGATTCTTATCGTTAACATATTCGGCATTGCCTTTGAAATGGTTTATTCAGTGGTAGTGACGTCGAATGCCGTGACGAAGGACGTGGGTTCGAATCCTATAAGCTTAAGATTTCGGTGAAGGAAAACATAGTGAGGAAACCATAGCACGCACTTTGTATTACCTGTCTGGCTGGCTACCACTCGCAAGTTAAGAGTCATATGGTCGCTATGGCATCAGTCATGCGTTAGCTACCCTTCCCCCTCCCCAATAAGCTCTGGCGACCTTACTCACGCGCTGGAACACAATATAAAGTTATTTGGCTGCGGTATTCTGTAAGGTGGAGGTACTTCCCCAGTCGAGCTGCACTCTTCTCTTCTTGAGCGAATAAACGCCTCTAAAAATGAATGTACGCAGGAGTCTCAAAATAAAATAATAAATCTTATGTTAATTTAGTTCATATGAGTACGAGGAAGAAAAATAGTTTCCTAATTATTTACTTACTTGTTTTCACGTCTCTGTGTAGAATGGAGTCCATCGAGTATGGAGGAGGCGGAGCTGGGGTACGGGCAGCTGTTCTCGTCCGCGCCGAGCGCGCTCGACCTCTTCCCCATACCCATTCCAGCCGGGATCGCGTTTGGGGCTGGTGAGCATTCACTCATTCACCTAACATTCATAATACTATATGTAGATCTGTAGATTACAAAAAGTAACCTACAGGTCGGTCAACTAAATCTGACACGTTCAACACATTTACACGTTGCACTTGTGTAGTGTCTGTGAATAAGCGCGCGGCGTGACGTCGCACTGCATGTGCATCATGAAAAATCTGTCCCTCTCGCGCGCGAGTATGAATGAGACAGTTATTGTTTTCGCTTTTGCTACTGCTCATAAATATAGGTGGCCTTTTTTCGCATTTGTCCATTAGAATTGTCCGACTGATAACAAACAATATTTTAAACATACTATATTGTGAAATTGCATAAGTGTGACAGCTTTAGTTAACCGACCTTTACCGCATTAATGAATTCTTGTTGAATTCAAAGTTAAAGTAACTTACATCATTCATCGTGAGGAAACCATAGCACGGTGGTAGGGTACTTTGTAGTACCCATCTGGCTGGCTACCACCTTCAATATGAAAATCTGTCGCCAAGCACCTATCGGTGTTCCGACAGCTGCACTTGGGAGACAGTTCCACCACCTTTGGCCACATCATCACATACCATGGTAAAAACAACAAATCGCGCACAGATGAAAGTCAGGGTTGAAAGTACTCATTAATATCAACTTGCATTCCATTTTAAGTAATGCCAATGCTTGTGGTACCCTCCTCAGATTACGACGAAGACTTCTTCATATCATCATCGGCGCGTCCGTTCGAGAGTCTTGGCATGATGTCCACCACCAGCCAGTTCTTCCCCGGGATGCACGTGAAGCCCTCGCTTGTGGAGCGGGACCTGCCCGACGACCTCGTCGACGACTTCCCACCGCCGCCCTCCCCACTTGCCACCACCACGTTAGTACAAACACGCACACCCTCCTTAGACTTCACCACGCCAGATTCGGGAGTCGAAGACATCACCCCTGTTTCGACGATCGATGATGACTTCAAAGCCAAAAAGTTGTCGGAAACGGAGCTCACGTGGAGGCCAGTCGATAGCGCTAGCTCTAGTGAGTCGGTCAGCCCTAGTTCCCCAGGTGGGGAAGCGTTAGGAGGGCTGCGTCACACGAGAGATAAGCTGAAGCTGGACTTACCTCCCAGCCCGCATATACCGCCCTCGCCGCGTCACAACAGAGTGTTCAACTTCGTCCTCGATAAACCTAAGCGACGCTCGCAGGAGGAACGACCTGTAGAAGTCGGTTCTACACCACTAGTAATGACCGATGAAACCCCCATAGTCACTACGACATTGCCCCTACAAAAGGATTGCGAAGAATTACCCGCGCCCGAACCGACGTTCTCGACCTTCGGCAAAACCGTTCAGAAACCCGAACCGGAACCGAAAGCGATCATCTTAACTGATGAAATCCAAGATGCCGAACCCGAAGTTAAAGATGAAAGTCCGAAAGTTGTTGAAGCGGTGAAAGGCGAGGGTACCGTCCTCGACAGCGGCGATGAGGACTCTGGAATTGAAAGCAGTTCAAAAGCTACACTAGAGCGGAATAAAACCCCAAATGTATCGTAATTAGAACAAAGTGTTAGTCGTAGTTTTGTTATTGTATAAATAGTATACTATACCTAATACTGTAAGGCTTACACACGACTTCTTAGTGATGTATCTGACATACTGTTTGCCATTTAACTTAGAAGTCCTAGCTGTGTAAGGTAGTGTGTATTGAACTGAACATGCTTCGATGAATAGTTTGATAACATTCATATTAAGATTTGAGGAATTAAAACCAGATTGAGATCGTGTATGTAAAGGTCTATTAATATCGACTGAAATTTGATAGTTGCGAATGTCATATATTAGATAAATATTAGGTCATGTCGCTAATGTAAATCTTCAGTTTTTAGTGAATGTAAAAACTAGCCCATCAATACGTTCTCAGTAGACGTAGTCGCTATAGCGCCGTATGCGTATAAATAATGCCATTAATCTTAACAGTTTAGTATTATACCGTTATATAAGTAAAAACCGTAAACCGGACCTTTCTATACTATGATATACATATCGGAATTTACACGTATTATTACGTCATCAAATTAAACCATCCGAGTGGGGTATTAGTTTTCAGAATATATAAGCCATAAGTAATGCGCCAAATTCGGGAACTCAGGAATCAGTAAAGTGAATCCAAACGGTGACGTAACACAACTATGGTACAAATATGCGTGGATTATGAACGAGGTGTAGTGCTCGGGTAACGTTATATTTAAGTGCTTTGATACATTTTACAACGTACGTTTATACATATACCCCCTTATTAATAAATAAGGTGTAAGTCAAGGTTTGTAATACCTAGGTTTTAAATATATCCGTCACTTTCTAATGTCATATAAACAAAAAGGGCTGGAGCTATCTTAATACCTGGGTATTACAAGACTGACCTTATTTATTAATAAGGGGGATAAAGAATACGGTTCATGCCATTTAAAAAAATTCTGTCATCGCATATTTCAAACATCAGAATAGGCCTAAGAGAAATGGGCCTATGCAGTAAGTCGTAAAAGATTTACCCATCCATATACTGGCTAGATTTGTCATACGTAAATTTTCTACTCTTATTTCGTAATGTCGTAAGTAGTTGATTAGGATGTACTCGTATTGTGTTTTGGATACTCGCTACAGTGTAACACTAATTGGAATTGCTTTCTATTTATTTATTGGTTAGCTTATTTAACGCTATAATGAGCCATTAATTGAACAAATTATAAGGTAAAATTGTGCCAGAAGTATCGTACAGAATATAACAATTTGCGTGTTAGGTGTGTATCCAAATTAAATTCAATGTCTAAATTATTGTCTTATTTGTGACGACTATTACGTCTACGCACAAGTGAGAACACATCTTCCATCTTTTAAACCTCAAATGAGAAGACATATATAAATTATCCAAATTAACAATTTTTGGTGTTTGAGGTTAAAAAGCCAATTCTTAATTAAGTCAAAGTTTATATTATAGTTATGTAAGTGTAGTGATTAGATGTAAAACAAAGTTGATCGACATTGCGTATAATACGTACAGTCAGCAACAGAAATCTGTAGTCCAATTTGATATTATACAACTCATTTTATTTAACTTTCGAAGGGTGGATAAAATGGACATTCGGGTACGAATGAGTTCATCGTAAATAAGATTAAATTAAATTATTCAATTGTTGCAATCTCGACTCAATACTTTACTAATAATACTTCGTGACTTTGTTATTATTGATATTTATCAATAATTTTCTTTCTTTTTTCTTTTCAATCTGAAAGTCAAGGTATGGTCTTCATTTCATTATTATTCCTTTTTATTATTGTTGTAAAAAAAATACATTGGTTTATTTTTCTTTCTATAATTCTGAATAATTTCTATAAATTATAAAATACAACACCGCGTAATGATTCGTAAGAAGACACTGGTCCTCAAACAAAGTTTTCACTAGTTCTAGAGCCGATGGATTCTAAAATAAGCTTTAAACCATACAGAAAGAATGTTTCAGGTGTCAAGTAATTATTGTTGCTGACTGTACTGTATACACCAACAAGCGTGCCACTAAAATTACGTCATCATTATAGTATGCAATACGTCCAAGTGTGAACCTAATGTGCAATTCTTCTCATTTCATATCATCGCGTTTAGTTGTTTAGTTGATGTAAATATAATTTAATGTTATGTACCTATTCGATGAAAAAAGGTTTTCTTTTTATTATGATAAAAGGAAATTATGAATTATTGTACTACGTTTTATTGTTCTGAACATTATATTTTACAGTTTTAGAATGTTTTCGTTAATGTACAGTTGTAAATAGGTGAAAGATGTTCAATTTGTTACTGTGTAGGAGGTAACACGGAATATTATTTAGATTCCTAGGCGTACTATCGAGTGTTATTAGATTTAATGTTACAAGCTTTGTTCTAATTCTCATAACACTTTAGTAAGCCTCAAAACAAGATAAATTAGGTATTTTTTTTTACAAAAATTGTATGTATTCGATTTTATTCCTTCATTCATAGAAACTCCCATCTAACAGATTAGGCTTACATAAACTTTTATAATAATATGGATGTATAAATAAACAAGGAATTATTTGAATGAATTGTCCAATAATAATTATGGTATTTATTGTTTGTAAGTTGTTATTGATTTGTATGGGCAGTATTTAGTGAATGTGAAACGCAACTGGAGTCTTTTCATATTGTATTGTGACTTTGTCGAGTCTTTTAAAAGTATTTCTATGAAAAAATAAAATAATTAATAAAACTTGCGACTCAATTTAAGCCTTTTTATTTATAATACATTGATTTAATTAAATACATTATTTATAGTAGAGATTTCATGTGTTTTCGAGGACATTGTCAAGTATGTCGGGGGGTCAACTTCGCCGCCAAATGATGACGAGTCCCGAAACGTCGCTGGTGGCGAGCAAACTCTCGTCGTAGCTGAAGCTCACGCCGAGAACCGGAGACGCGTGTCCTGTGTAGTATACGTACTTATTAGGGCCGCTATTATTACATAAAAAAAAAACTTGAGCATGACGTTTTATAATGCGGACGTAGTCGAGTGTACCTTGAAGTTTATTAACGATAGGGTGGTCGGCGTGCCCCTCGATGTCGAGGAAGTAGACGCAGGAGTCCTCGCTGCCCGTGACCACGCACACGCCGCGCCGGAACGACATGATCGGGCAGAACGTCGACTTGACGCTGTACTGCACGTGCACGTTGTCGAACCGCTTCTTGAGCGACAGGCTGCCCTCGCGGTCCGCTATCCTACTCGCCGAACGGACGAAGCAAACGTTATAGATCATTGAAAACAAATCCATAATCATAAATAGATATTTTTTTCATTTCCTTTGGGGGTATCGGATCGCAATATAAACTAGCACATTTGGAAAATAAGACCTTATGAAATGTACACTTGTAAATATACAAAGTTACAAATTTATATGCTCCGAGTCGACAGTAGTGGGCAAAGAAACAAATAAATATAAATAACTAAATTAAATAAAAGCTGATGGTGTATTCTTATTCTTGTTGGTTTTATTATGGGCTCATGTGCTAAGTAACTTTAAAAAAAAATCTTTTGAAAAGTTGTTTGTTATCATGATTAAAATCATGTGTCTAAGTATCGTGTTCTAAATTACCAATCACCCTATATACAAGTCGCCCACGGCTACATGGTGGAAAGTACTTTTAATATTGTAGATAGGATTTTTACTGCACCTCTAGATATTTGAAAAATCGCCTGCATGAACAGGGTATCGAACTCACGATATGAAGATGAAGTTCGAAAGGGTCAACCATAAGAATAAATTTCTTCTTCAAAATAACATCTTATATCGAAGGAGGACCGATTCAACATTCAAACATAAATACATAGATTTGACATTCAGCTATCCTGTTAAGTAAAAAAATATATAGTATGTCACCTGAAGAGATAGAGTGAGTTATCAGCAGCAGAAACAAGCAGCGCGGGATGCCTCGCGAGCCAGGGGCTCCAGCTGAGGCACGAGACGGCGCCGCCCACCGCCAGCCGCCGCAGCTTGCTCAGCGCGCCGCCCGCGCCCTCCAGCCGGTAGCTTACTATCACACCCTAACAACACGACACGACATGTCATTAACAGTTGAGAAGGCTAAGGAACAATAAACAGGAGCCAGGGGCTCCAGCTGAGGCACGAGACGGCGCCGCACACCGCCAGCCGCCGCAGCTTGCTCAGCGCGCCGCCCGCGCCCTCCAGCCGGTAGCTTACTATCACACCCTAACAACACGACACGACACGACATGTCATTAACAGTTGAGAAGGCTAAGGAACAATAAACAGGAGCCAGGGGCTCCAGCTGAGGCACGTGACGGCGCGGGCGACAAGGTAGTTACGAATTTATTAAAAATACGGGGCTTGTGGGAACAAGTCTAAGCACTTTTGTAAAAACAAAAAATCTGATCAACATTTAATAGATCAAGGCCCAACTGTTCCCTACAAAAGTTCTACGAAACGAACTATATGGTATTACTACAATACCTACCTAGTCGATATTTTATGAATACACATTATATCCGAAAAAACATCCTAACTACAATAATTAATATGCGACCTGTATAGTTCATGAAATAAAATTTAATTGACAAACTCACCTTATCATTGGCGGCCCAGAACATCCTACCGCTAGATTCGCAAGCTATCGACGTCACACGACCACCGAGAATACTACTGCCACCTGAAGATATTCGTCAAAATCTTTAAATTATGGTTTGTAAAATATAGCTTGATACAGTAGTACCCAACTGATATGGCGCGTCGTGAATCTTCGTTCGCACAGAAAAGAAAGTATGGCCCCGAAGATTAACGAAAGAATGCTTAAAACTTACAATCAACCTTAGATCACTAGTATAAGGTTAATAATACACTGCAGCTGTTAGTCCCGTCTCTCTCGCAAGTCACGCCCATCCGCACGGCGCGCGCTAACATGGCGCCAGCTGCCGACCAATAGCGTTTTCCGCGCATTGAAAATTATTTTCTACGCAGGTACATCGGTAAGCCATATTAGTTGGATACTACTGTACCTGCGACAGTTGTTTTAGTCATATGAAAATTAACCTTATATCTTTACAATAAGGTTCATCTGTTTAATCTGTGGTTGATTTTATGATGATACAGATAAACCTTATGCTAAAGCCATATGTTTAATTTTCATATGACTCAAACAACTGTCGCAGAGATCAAGCTATCTTTTTGTAGTTGT
Source organism: Polyploca ridens (assembly GCA_951394255.1). Classification (NCBI taxonomy): domain Eukaryota; kingdom Metazoa; phylum Arthropoda; class Insecta; order Lepidoptera; family Drepanidae; genus Polyploca; species Polyploca ridens. The sequence continues at coordinate 4,008,592 of OX596252.1, forward strand.
AATAAATTGTGGATGAATAAAAAAAATTCAGATAATATACAGGTGAATTTTTCAAGTGGGCGTGGAGGACCATATCCTAAAGTATAGGTTATAGCGAAAATACTCAAAGGAGGGTATATGTCCAGCTTAAGTTTTTATTAAAATCGGGCTCATGGCTCTTTACTTTTTTCGCTATTACCTATAGGTACTTTAGGAATTGCCAACCATGCCCACTTGAAAAATTCAACCTGTATACCCATATACCTCGTGGATAGATCCCTGTTGAAACGTTGAGTACTTCAACCATACCCCTTGCGTTTCCCGCCTTTGTTAAGAGTTAAGGAAATACACAGATAGCTGTATGGGTTAACATAAGTGACAAACAGATAAATAGACAAACATTTACTTTTATATTAGTAGACTAGCCAGGGTCGGACTGGGCCGGAAGGGTCCGGGTGACTCCCCACAAACCCGGGGTCCGAAACCGGATAATGGTAGATGGGATACTATCAGATTAATTTTTCTGTTTAATTTAAGTATATAATGGTGCCGATTCTGTTAGGGCCCGGCTGGCTGGCAAATATCACCTCGACTATATGGCCAGTCCGACCCGATATCTAATGCGCTTTAGAATGTCATATTCTTTATCGTGTATTTTTTGTCAGAATCCTTCCCGGCCTCTGATACCAAACCAAACTCTGTTTTAACTCACCAAAGTTTCGTCGCCATCGGATGAATTGTATTGGAAAACAGATTTTTATTATATACAGATCTTACTTATGATTATGTAACCCATTCAGTCGACCTAATAGGTGTGCTAAAAGCGTTTAAGAGTGTAGTCCTTGAACACTGCCAAAACGACTGTTACGGTTTGTAAGAAAAATCTTCGATATCGTACGTTTAAAAACATTTAAAAAGCATTTTACAATCTTAAAAGGTATACCTACAATGTTATCACGTTATATTTGTGAAATAATCCTTCATTTCCAATAAAAAAACTCGATAAAATCTCTCAAAACCACAAAATATACCTTTGCTGTTTGCAACATTTATAGTATTTCGAATGAATTGACTAAAATCTTAGTGGTTAAATAAAAACACAAAAGGGTTGAACCCCAACGCTACCTTTTCAGTTTTTTACAATATCAATCCATAAAATATTAAAATATTATTTGCTTTTGCATGAAAACCGTGCGCCATTTTCCATAGTAATTACTATGGAGCGGTTGTCATATTTTGAATTTGTATAAATTCGAATGCGCGCATAAAAATCATCCAGTGTCCTCCTCGAGTCCAAAGTGAGAGCACGTCGCTTTGATGCTCGCTGAAGGTCGCCACCGTCTTGTGTCATTGACATAAAGGTAGGTCGTGACTGCTGAGGTAAAATAAAGAAAGAAAATACATTTATTGATTTATCAAGGTACGAGATTTTATTTAATTTAGGTATTTGTACTAACTTATTCAATGTTTTTACATTTCTTATTAATTATTATTATTAAAGCCCGACCGGAAATATATGATGATACATAATAAAATTCTAAAAGGTATTTGAGAGACCTTGGGGTCACAAAACAAGAATATTTTCTCAGAAGTTTGAAAAAGTGTCCGCCATGTTGAACTTTTTAGATACTGGTCCGATTGCTCACAAAATCGATATTTGAGAAACCTTGGTGTCACAAAACAAGAATCTCTTCTCAAAATTTTGAAAAAGTGTCCGCCATTTTCAACTTTTTAGATACTGGTCCGACTGCTCTCAAAATCGATATTTGAGAGAATTGGGGTCACAAAACAAGAATCTTTTCTCAGAATATTGAAAAAGGGTCCGCCATGTTGAACTTTTTAGACACTGCACCGATTGCTTTCAAAATCGATATTTGAGAGACCTTGGGGTCACAAAACAAGAATCTTTTTTCAGAATTTTGAAAAAGTGTCCGCCATGTTGAACTTTTTAGATACTGGTCCGATTGCTATCAAAATCGATATTTGAGAAACCTTGGCGTCACAAAACAAGAAACTCTTCTCAAAATTTTGAAAACGTGTCCGCCATGTTGAACTTTTTAGATACTGGTCCGATTGCTCTCAAAATCGATATTTGAGAGACCTTGGGGTCACAAAACAAGAATCTATTCTCAAAATTTTGATAAAGTGTCCGCCATTTTGAACTTTATAGATACTGGTTCGATTGCTCTCAAAATCGATATTTGAGAGTCCTCGGGGTCACAAAACAAGAATCTATTCTCAAAATTTTGATAAAGAGTCCGCCATTTTGAACTTTTTAGATACTGGTCCGATTGCTCTCAAAATCGATATTTGAGAGTCCTCGGGGTCACAAAACAACAATCTATTCTCAAAATTTTGATAAAGTGTCCGCCATTTTGAACTTTTTAGATACTGGTTCGATTTCTCTCAAAATCGATATTTGAGAGTCCTCGGGGTCACAAAACAAGAATCTATTCTCAAAATTTTGATAAAGTATCCGCCATGTTGAACTTTTTAGATACTGGTCCGATTGCTCTCAAAATCGATATTTGAGTCATCGGGGTCACAAAACAAGAATCTATTCTCAAAATATTGATAAAGTGTCCGCCATGTTGAACTTTTTAGATACTGGTTCGATTGCTCTCAAAATCGATATTTGAGAGTCCTCGGGGTCACAAAACAAGAATCTATTCTCAAAATTTTGATAAAGTGTCCGCCATTTAGAACTTTTTAGATACTGGTTCGATTGCTCTCAAAATCGATATTTGAGAGTCCTCGGGGTCACAAAACAAGAATCTATTCTCAAAATTTTGTGTGTCCGCCATTTTGAACTTTTTAGATACTTTCAACATGGCGGACACTTTTTCAAAATTCTGAGAAAAGATTCTTGTTTTGTGACCCCGAGGACTCTTAAATATTGATATTGAGAGTAATCGGACCAGTATATAAAAAATTCAACAAGGCGGATTTTTTTTTACAATTTTGAGAATAGATTCTTGTTTTGTGAATCCGAGGACTCTCAAATATCGATTTTGAGAGCAATCGGACCAGTCTCTAAAAAGTTCAACATGGCGGACACTTTTTCAAAATTCTGAGAAAAGGTTCTTGTTTTGTGACCCCGAGGACTCTCAAATATCGATTTTGAGAGCAATCGGACCAGTATCTAAAAAGTTCAACATGGCGGACACTATCAAAATTTTGAGAATAGATTCTTGTTTTGTGACCCCGAGGGCTCTCAAATATCGATTTTGAGAGCAATCGAACCAGTATCTAAAAAGTTCAAAATGGAGGACACTTTATCAAAATTTTGAGAATAGATTCTTGTTTTGTGACCCCGGTGACTCTCAAATATCGATTTTGAGAGCAATCGGACCAGTATCTAGGACCAGTAATTTTGACTAACGAACATTAATTCATTTAATTTATGTAATAAATCTAAAATGTTAAAAATAGTAATTGCTGAGTTTATTACCGGCATTTCTCAGCAAATGCAACTTTCCAAACCGGTATTGATGATTTTGATTTGATTTACTACCATGACTTTTTATTTCAATAGAAAAAACCAAAAAGTAAAAGACACGTAAAAAATATATGGAAGCTTTCATTTGATACCCATATTGTTATAATAACGAAACTTTTATTTTTAATACCCCCCTCCCCTATTTTTTTATTCTTAGGTGCCATATAAAAATAATATACCCTATGACACTCCCCCAGTCAAGACGAATCTAACGACACCTCATATGCTTAAATCCATCAAGCCGTTTAGGCTGCAGAGCGGCACAAAGAAATAGACATACATACATACATACATACACTCGAAAAACATAACCCTCCGGGTCAGTCGGGTAATTAGGTACCAAAAATAGTATTCGCCATACTGTGCTCGTGCGGCGGGCGGGGCGGCGCGCGTGCAATGTCACCACACAGCATAGTACCTAGATAACTACATTGTACGCGTGTGAAGCCGAGGCGGGTCGCTAGTAAGTTATAAGAATAATCTGTGGCAAAAATTTCAAGATTCTGGACCTTACGATCTAGCTGTGTGTGGATCAGTCATTACGCCATTTTCTCTTTGCATATACCTATATGGATTTAAATAAGTAAAGGTAAAGTAGTTGTTAAGATTGATATAAAAATAACACAGTTAATCAATATTCTCAATAAAGAAAAATATCAAGAATGATCCGGTACTGCTTACCTAATTAGCACGAATCACGCGAACACTGTGGCTCCAACCTTTTCTATTGCCAATATTGCCATCTCTTTTACCACGGCTACTCGCAAACTGCGGGGCGGCGAGTGAATAGCTAATACATTGCGCTGTTTCTATAACATGCTTACTGATCTTACAGGCGCGAACTCGCACTGTATAAATAATTATTCCATTGCGCCGTAAATCATAGTTGTCTGTCTCAAAGCAATGTGTAATATAACTGTGAGACGCATCTGTGTAGGCAGAATGTGTCGATGTGTGAGCTCTATGAGAAATTACCACGCTCGAGGACTAGGCTCTTAAACATCAAAACAGTTATTAAAGGATACAATAACCATGTTGTTATTAGCGGGCTGGAAGACACAGCAGAGCAGCGGCGCGGCGAGCTGGTCGCGCACCCCGCGCAGCCGCCGCGCGCCCCGCCCCGACCCCGACACGCCCCACAGGCACAGCATGCCGTCCAGCCCGCATGTCACTACCAGCTCGTTCGATGCTGACCAGTCGCAACCTAGCACATTACATAACACACGTTATCAAGGGAGTACCCGCGCAGCCGCCGCGCGCCCCTCCCCTCCCCGCCCCGAACCTTACACGCCCCGCATGCACAGCATGCCTTTATTTCAATTTGCTTTATGCCAATTAATTTAGTTACTTATACTTACCAGTAACAGCTTTGGTGTGTCCCTCGAGCACAAAGCTGACTCTTGGTGGAGTGGCGGTGACGTCACATATCGAGACGGTGCCATCGTTAGACGCACAGCACAGCTTCGAGCGGTCGTTGTTCGCAAACTTCACCACGCTCACTTGATCTCTATGCTGTTTATTTAAGTGATAAAGTAGTTTCTTTTTATTGAAATACCATAGTTTTAAAATGTGATAAGGGGGGCTAAAAAGGAAGGAAACGCCGAATCGGATTGAGTTCCCATTAGGAATTGAATTACAAATCGCAAAATGGCCACTTAGTAGGCAATTCAGGATATGATCTCAATACGATTCTAATTCTGCAATTCATTTTTTTGACAGTTTTCTATGGAGATTCGTAAAATGGCTCACTAAATAGGAATTGCTTTTGTGTCAAACAGTAGAATCATAAGAGGATACCGAGAAGCAACTTATTGCAATTCAATTTAGAGATTTTGTTGAAAATCAATGAATAATGGGGGAATTTCGAGGTTTTTCTAACACCCATAAACCATTTTATGGAATGTTAAAAGCTATTGGCTACCAATAAAGTTCTTTTACCATCAATTTTGTGATAACCTAACATAGTAACATTGTAATTTTTACATGATTAATATTAAACTATTTTTCCATCCAGAAACCCCTCTTTATCTGTTGCCTATGTTATAAGGAATCTGTGTGCAAAAGTTCAAGTATCTCTGTACTCTGCGGTTTGAGCTGTGCGTGCATCTGTCATGCAGTCAGTTTCTTATATATTTGATTTTTTTATAAAGATTACTTACATGCCTACTTATTATCTATTTGAAATTAACTAATAATAACAAAAAGCTTTAAGATCTGCAGCTTAAATTTTGATAGAATAAGCTTTAGGGTTTTGAGGAATTATATCCGCAGATCTAATTTCTATCAAAGGTATTACTAGAGTATATATATATATCTGTTGGTATATATTGCCGAAGACTAGTCACAGTGACACAAAGAGATACACATAGGGGTTGCTTGTTTGTTTAGGGTAAATAAAAGACAAAAGTAAATAAATCAGCGTAACTTTTATTACAGTATTATCAACATTATAGTTTAGTGTAGGTAATGTTAAGGCATGATAGCAACGCCAACTCCCAAATTCTCTGTGGTCCTTTCCTCATCATATTAGCAGCATGATGATGACAGATGCCATAGTAATTATAATATAAATATCCTTTTGGTAATCCCTTGTACAATTATCTTTATCTTCGGGTAATTTATAACCTGAAAGTAATATTATTTGTTGATTATATTATTGTTTGCACATCATCAATAGTAGGTATCATCTACCTAAGCTACCACCACCTATCTAACAAGGGGAAGTTAATAATGGTCTTAGTTATGCACTTTACATGCATTGCATGTTTCATATAAAAAAATCCTAGTTTCTGTTAAACATATTATTTGGGGCTTATAATTCAATAATTTATGGTATAAATAGAAATAATAGTATATTCTTTTGTTGAGATTAGGTTGGGAATATGCTACATTATGCTTTTATTGATGATATTTACGAACTCACTCTCATCAAACTAGAAACTTCAACATGGAACTCTGGTGAAATGTCCTCATAATGATGTATCATGTATAGAGAATATTTATGCAATTACTCCTTTGTCTTCGCAAATACTCTGCTCTTTTTAGTTAAAAAGTCTTCATAACGAACGAACGAAATGTTTCTTCTTGTTATTTGTACTACACAGAAATTTTCTTCCCTGCACATTTCACGTGATTGTTTATTCATAATAATCCATTATTTAGACTAAATAATGACAGAATTTATCTTATTTAAAGAACTTTTGATAAAATTCAAAAGAAATTAGTATTATTTGCTACCTATACGTAGGTAAAATATATAACTTAGTGACATCGACCGACCATAGACCATGGATTTAATATACAAACAGGATTGAGCTCTTGGGCCAAAAACGCGAGCAGAGAGAGATAACGCATACCGAGGCTGTTTATCCCATTCTAATAGGGTGACCAAACATTTTTATAACGAACAGGAAAGTTGGATTTGAGAGATAATTTGTGTCCGGTTGACACTTCTTCTTCCTAGTCGTGCACTCTTGGCAGAGTGGTCGTGGTCATTGTTAGTCCCTTTCGCGCACAATCGCTGCATTGCAAAGTTCCTCCAATTTTGTCTGTTTGTGGCGTTTTGACACTAGTTGATTTCAAATTATTGTTTGTATTACAAAAATATTAACATTATGTTACTTAAAATAGTGAAATAATAATTTATAGAAAAAATAAGAGATAAAACCATAATGAAAAACTATAGATATCGAGATACTTTTTCGCGAAAACCCATTATTTGAAACTGAACATTGTTATGTTCTATGTGGGTGTTGAATCGTGTACGCACGATTAATCAAGATATAAATTTCCAATATTAGCTGACCTCTCATTGTACAGAAATCCTATACAATGCGAGATCAGTTTATACTGGAAATGTATAGCTTGATGTGTAGCCGTGTATACCCATGTTTTTGAGAAAAGTTATGATTAATTTTTGAGTTACGTTTTGTGTCGAATCATCAAATATTATGTATGAATAGGCAAGGGTGCATGCAGAATTTCGTTCTGGGACCTCGGCTTTTCCCCTTGCTCTTTTTTCAGTTTGCTCTACAGAGCTGTTATTTGGGAATTAAAATAAAGCAAAGGGAAATAAAACTCGAATGTGCTTGACAAAGTAGGTATTTATTAAAATTAAACACGGCTAAACAAAATCGTTTTATTTAGTTTCTGCCTTAGGCCAATCTCACTGCCTAAGTTTCTGAATGCATTACATTTCGCGTGGTGAATAGGTACGAATTATTAGCCAATGCTTTTACTAGTTACAGTTTTTGCGGTTCTTCATCTGTTATGCATTGGAAAGGATGCGGTGGAATAATAAGATGTTTCAATCTTGTGGAAAACATTTGTTTTAATCGCATCAAAATTGCATTTTTGCTTCATTTCTTCTTTCGATGGAAAGCTGTAACAAACATAAAAAATAATGCTATTTCAATTATGCGATACATAGGTACAAATAATTTATACAATAGGTACACATTACAACACACAATAAACATTATACTTAGTTTTAAAAAGAATTACACTAACTTTAGTGTCTTCCGTCTACATTTTTTTTTAATAAACCATGGTCAAACTACTTATGACTCACCATTGTTAGTAAATAAAATCATCGTTATTCCTTACTTGTGAAATAAAATCCCACAACCAGCACATGATTCACTTTTACATGTCTTGATACAATTTTTTTTCACCATTTTCACGATAAAAAGTATAAACAAAATGCGTTTCCACAAAACAACAGAAAAAGTCGCCATGTTGCCATGACACCACTGATATCAGATTTCAGTGCTACCAGAATAATTTTATGATAGCTACCAAACAATCATATTATTTTGATTATTTTACTTAAATACAATTATTTATTATTATGTACAGATGTAAACCTACAAAATAAAATGATTTAAAACTAGTTTAATAGCAAAAAAATATTTATACGTAATATATTTTACTTGTTGTGGTGAAATATTTTCTACCATCTTTAACATTTTTATCTTTTGGCAATTGAGGAAAAGGGACAAACGGCCTCGGTTCGGGCTATCTCTCTCGGCTCGTTTTGCCTCGGCTAAGATAACTAACAAAAGTAAACCCTAACGTGCATGACTTATGGTTTATTTTTGTATGATAAAATTTTTGGAGAGTTCAATCCTGTTTGTATATTAAATCCATGCCATAGACTAGCAAACTTATTACCAGTCGAAGATGAAAATATTTTCTTAATCATTTATAAATTCCCATTTAAGATACGTAATTGCAGTAATATAAACGTTTTAAAGTTACAAATGTTTAAGATCATAATTTTAATACGTGAATTCTCTATTAGTTCTTTCTTACGACATAAAAATAATAATAGAAAAACTTACCGGTAAATTACGGTTTTTTATTTTTGGTGTTGTAACATTAATATCAAATTAGAATCAGCTAATGAATTGAATTGCATGAAATTAGTGACCATTTTACCAAAATTTATAGGAATTGCGTCAGATCTGCTGGGAATTCGGGAAATGAATTCCTTTCAGCAATATTGCGTAACTCTACGTTTTTAGGGCAGAAGTTCTCTATCTCTGGACCTCTATTTCTTGGACCATTTTATAAAATAATATTAGATAAGTAAGCAAAAAACCAGAATAAGTATGTACCTGATCAAATATGTGGTGCACTCCAGAGAATGCATAGTTCTCTGATATTGACATGTCATTCTTTTTCTTTGAACTGGAGCTTGTTTGACAATCATCAACAGTTAGGCTTGCCTGAAAATGATTGCTTTTTTATATGCATCATAATATACTTGTTCATAATAATGCTTAGCCAAAAACCAACACAAGCCTTTTGAAAAAGTGAGTACAGAGTTCCCAAAATTCATTTCTTTTCTTTATTGAAATTAAATAAGTTAACATTTTTAGTGTAATAGTATGCCGCCGTGCTGGGGCACGCAATTGTTGTCAGTGTGATTAGAATGTAAATATTATGTAATGAATTTAAGCTTGTTTTGAAAAGAGTAATTGCTGAGTTTATTGTCGGCAAATGCAACCTTCCGAACCAGTATTAGAGTCAGACTTTTCATAAGTGCCTGCGAAGGTCTATTTGAATAAATGCATATATAAGAGCATATTGTACTGACATTTTACACCTAAAGATAAGTAACTCCCCGGCTATTTAACCCGCATTCCCTGGATAAAAAGTAGCCTACATCCTTTTTCATACTTTAGGCTATCGGCATGCCAAATTTCATCATGATCCCTTGAGTAGTTGAGGTGTGGAGGCGTAACAAACAAACTCACTTTTGCATTTATAATATTAGTTAAGAAGTGAGGATATTAATACTAAATACTATACAGTTTATCTTGCTAGTTTTATCAACAAATAGAAACTTACTTTGCTACTAGATCTTGGCCTTGAAGATGTAGAGCTGATAGACAGATTATCTTGGACCCCATACCGACGCTGCAGCAACTGACTTCTTACATTTATATACTTTTTTATTGTCTCTATATCCTGAAACAGTTAAAGGCTCTGTTAAGCAGTTTTTAATTTTAAAATATTATTTAATTGAAAGGAAATGCAATTTACCTTAAACTTAGCATTTTCTCTTAGAAGTTGACTCCGCCGGCGGATGTACAATGTTTCTAAAATTAAATTAAAATAGTTAAAAAGACGGCAAGTCTTAACACTACATACAGACACTTTCCCCCTCATTAAAAGATAATTTAAAGCAATTTCAGTCAAACCAGTCATTCAGTCACTTTCTAACACCATATAACAAAGAGACTAAGCTATTTTAATACCTAGGTTTGTTTTAAACCATGTTTTATAATAAGGGGGTATAGGTTCAGAAATATTTACATGTTACTCTCCTCAGTTGAATTGCAGTTCCTGGAATTCTGTTTTTCATGTCGTTATAGGACGCGCCCCAACCGCAAGCCAACGGGTTTACAATGGAAGTAAATAATAAAACTGATTTATATCAGTTTAGTATTTAGGTAAACACAATGATATTTGTGAAACACCCATTATGACGCCTTTCCATCTGCGTTCTACACTGCTTTCATTCACACACGTACATTTTACTGCTGCAGGTTCATGCAAGGCTTGTCTATAGCCATGTTTTTATGTTACTTATCGCCTTATAATAAAACTTCTAAACTAATACAGTTACTTACTAAAGTTTGGATTGTTTGGAGCCCTGTACGCGTTGAACCGCGCGTCCAGCGCAAATATTTGCTGTTGGAAAGCCGCAGCCATGTTTGTGGTTCAGTTCTTTCTGCTTTGAGTTTTATTTAAAACATGTTATTATTGATCAAACAGATTTTTTTATAAATTTTATTGAACAACAACACAAACACAAGGCGAAAATGGACACTGGCAGCGAATTTCACATTGACATTGATTGACATATTTAAAATTTGACAGCTAACAGCTGATGGTTGTTGTTGTTCTTTATAATATATTCAGCATTAGGTAATAGACCATACAGCCTAGTCTTATTAGAGTTTACTGTTTTTCATTTGTGATATAATATATGAATATGATTGTATGTCAGTGAACTGAAAATTAATGTGCACATGAATATTAAGGTCCGGTGTCAGTAAAATGGTGGTGGTTCTACTAAAACTTTTCATTTACATTTTGAGACAACTTGAAAAATCACGATACACGTAATTCATTTCACTTCACTGGTGCACATGGATAAATCTTTGTTGGATAAAACACTACCGATATGTTATATGCAATAAAACTCAAAATCACTTATTTACTTATGTAAATAAAATTAAATTATAGTAGGTATAACTCAACACTGGCAAAAATAAACCATTATAAAAAGGATTTGGTTGGCAAACTTACAACTAAGAACAAGTTGTACGTAGTACCTATATATATATACCTACTCTGAGGAACAAGGTAGACTTTTTGGCGGGAACTTGCAAAGAGACGTTGCTTTTTCGTTTTATTTCCTGTATTATTGTTTTATTGCATATTAGCGGTGGTGTTGTTTGATGTTTTATCCAATAAAGATCAATCCATGTGCACCAGTGAAATGTGTCATAATTTAATGCCCATTTTACCAAATAAACCAGAGAAATATCATTGTATTCTATGATAAAATGACAGCTGTAAATCTATAACTATTTTATCTTCAAAATTCAATTATTGCATAATGGCTTTTGCGGAAAATATTTTATCTTCTATACGATTTGGAACGATGACAATGACAGAAGAGAAAGATTATAGTGAAGTTCCGTAGCTAAACGCTAATATTTCGAGCACAGACTTAGTAGAGATGCTTTCGAGCTAAGAACACGAGCGACACCGTCTTACAGATCCAAATCATTGCTATCTATTACATTGTAAATGGTACTTAATCATTTGAGGTAAATTATGTTACCTCAGGTAGAGTTTCACAAAATTTTAAAGCCGAAACCACATCGTGGTTAATCCATGGCTGTCGTTAACAACGCTGAATATACCTAGTACTTACCTACATGCGCATGCCTGCCAATAAAATAGGTAACCCATGGTATAATGATTCTTGGATCATGAGGTAACCTACTAAGATGCATATCGTAAAGCAATACAAATCGAGCAGCTTCTAATTTAATTCATGAATTCTCTGATAATAGCAATAATACTTATACTTAGCTATTTTCAGCCGTTGACGCTGCAAGGATAGTCAAGCAGAATACTAACCTGCTGCTTTCATAAATAGTTAAATACACATAGGTACCTATTTACATCTAAGGAAGGTTGGGATTACTCCGTTGTGTTAGTGCACAATAAATAATCGCAAACTTATTAAGTTACAAACGACCTCCACTCCAAAGGTTCTATTTATAAAATATGCAACCTACACAATAACAGGGTCGGCTCTTGGCGCGGCGGCTCGGTCGGGCGCCGCGCCCGCGCCGGGCGTCCTCGAGCGCGCGCGACCCGAGCGGAGGCCAGAGATTTCCCGGAATCCTTTTTTCCGATTCCGAAATACTCGGCGCGGTGATACCAGGAAATCTCAACGAGTGAGCGTTATTCTGGGGCAATGCCGTGTAAAACCCGAAACACGTAGCTTTCTAGCGAGGTGGCTCTGCCTCCCGTTATAAATAATCAGAATGCGTAAAAAGGAGTCGCTGACCGCCAATTACGAAACATTATTTGTTTACCGAGAAACACTTCCTGCTTCTTTTAGGCAGATAACAATATTTCAGGTGAACCGTAAGGATTAAATAAGAAAACACAGATATTTAAATTTCATTGTAATTAATGAATGCCATATACATCGTAACATTTAAAATCCAATGATACAACAAACTAATGGGTGTAGGATCATCGTATCGTATCGTGTAAACAGTTAAAACCGGCATTATTATTTACAAATGTTAATAACTACCAGACGGATTAGTGTCACATGGGTTTGTTTTATAGAACAAAATATTACATGTAATAATTATCAATAGCGAATAATTACTAAGAACAATGCATTCATATTTACTGAGAATAAATAAAATTTAACGACTCCTTAGTGATCGTTATTAATTAACTATACACTAATCCATCTTAAATATAACTGACTATTGTTCGTTGTACCTAAATAGTTTTAAACTTGCATTGACTTCTAAAAGAAATGCATGGAGTGTAAACACATTACTATAACACATAGATTTAAATCAATCAGTCAAAAAACTTAATATAAAACTATGTAGGCAAGTTAAACTAAAATACAATAATTAATAGTTACATACTAAATATTTTATACAATAAAAATTTAATCATAAACATTTATTGCTATTTATATACATAATTTAGTTAACAAATTCATTATATAATATCAACATAGTTGTAATTAATTTTACCGATTATAAAAAGCCATCTTATCAGCTAATCAGATTTTATTCGATGTATTTTTAATACCAGCCAGCGGGCTGTGATGTACTATGCATCTTTTCTCATTTTTATTGGAAACAAATGTAACAATAATACGTATATTCCTAGATGTACATCATTTCTAATCTATGATAACAATCATAGCCCGCTCACTTGTACCGAAATAAAGTATTCACTAGGTATACATAATTAAACAATATTGGCGGATTTAAAACTTAACTCTTTTTAAATATAGCTTAAAAAAACAATGGCATATATGAAAAGCACCCATACACGGACAGCTGCGTTAATATTTCTTTATAATCTCCGAACGTAACTGTGCAAGATTGCTTAAATTACGATATTTCAATTCGACCAGATACCCCTCTAATTACGTATCTCAAATACCGCGATTACTTTCAACTGACGTTTGAATGCAATATCATATGTCATATCATAATGATTTTAGTCTGGATAATATGAGGGGTATGTTTTACTTCCTCACGGGGAAAACAAAGCATTTACCGGCTCAATGACATACTTATTTCTATTAAATTAAAATTGTTACTATACTATAGGAAATCGCACGATAGCTTTCTGAGGTCATGTACTTTATACAGGCAAGACCAGGCTTTTAAGCTATATGGAGCGAGGCAGCGGGTGAACGACTGCTGTTTTACTCGCACAAATATTTGTTCACAAAATCCAAGCAGAACATTTAAAGTAAGCAAAAACTGCCTTTTTAAATAAACCATGATTTCACTTTCGAATGAGAATGCGAAAAAATACTAATTATACACATTTACTGGGATCTGTCTGTCAAAAGGACGATGAAGGCAAATATGAACGCTATTAAAAATCCGCGATTCATACTGGGGATAAAATGTATATCACCTTGAATTTGCCTTTTAATTTTCCTGCTAAGTTATTATTTAAGTTTTTGTATTTATTAACCTTAATTAACATACTACAGTTATATATTTTCAAAATAATTATTGGTTTGGATTAAAAAATATATTTTAAAAAGAAAAAAGTTAACTTGTCTTCCACGATCAATGGCGGTACATAGAAACCATTTAACATTACATTCTCCATTAAATTATATCACGTAATTGGGCCTCATAGAGATTAACAGTAATCGAGACATTATTAATAAGTGATTGCTTTTACATAACCATTAAAATACCTACTGAACTCAAAACGCAGTAAAACTAAATAAATTCAAAAAACTTCCATATAACTAATAAAGAACTTAAGATCTCACACACGTTAAGATTTAAATTTGATTGTAGTAGTGATTATTGTATTGGCTATTCAGGGCATGCCCGTATATTAATAGCCCATAAAGCAATGATTAAATAGGTTCACGCAGCAACTCATGTTTTGCCTGCTTCTTCTATACAGGTGGATACATTAAGATGAAATATTTTCGGAACCTATGTTTTTAGTAAACAAATTTTACTTTTCGGTGTTTGACCCATAGTTATAGTAGTGTAGTTATACCTATAAACTAAGATAGGGTTCGAAAAGATGATATTTTAAAGAATCCACCTGTATATCAAAGTACAGTAGTATAATTTTGATACTATAAACTTTTCAATTGTACCTGCATGTACGTATCTATTGAGTTTTAATAAAATATGAATGAAACGAAATTAGTTACTTCAACATATATATACATACAGGAAATCGGATAAAATTAATGTATGATATTTTATTTGTATTTGATAAATAATCCAATTAACATTTGAATTGTTTTATTTCCATTTCATTGACTTCAGCCAATAATCACTTGAATGGATTTCAATACAATTTATTATAACATTATCCATAAATTTTGCGCTTATAATTTCCTGGTGATAATCTACTACTGACGCTGTCCACTAAGTGCTTACGTATTTCTGTTGTAAATACTTATTACTACTCTGCGGTCATTGCCGGCATTCACTATCACCTCCCGTCTTAATTGACTCACTTACTAAATATATAATGCACCAAAATAGTCTTCGAATCTTCATCGTTTTAAAATTGGACCAAACAAATATAGTTTGGTTAATTTAATCCTGCACAAGGATATAGAGTGCCCCTAATCCAAGCATATAAAGCTTAACACAGTAAAGCTTACAGCTATTTCATCGGAACTTAACTGTCCGGGGCACGCGCCCGTCGGCCGGCATACAAATGTGTCGAAAACCGCACTAAAACATGCTAAAAGGAACGCATCGCCGACAATTTACCTAATACGTCATTCACAAATCGCGTCACGTATATACAAAACATCGGGCACGCGAAAATAATTCCCCATCTACGTTGTTTAAAATTTAAAAAACTTCATACCGGATATTTACGTACGTTATTTAAATATTTACCACTTCTGTTTTAAACGTAACCCATAGAAGAACGGTGTTTCATTCACTTAGCGTATAACATGCACGACAAAAATCTACTAAACTTTATAAAAATTACAACTTGATTAGTATTTCTTTAAAACGTATCTCTTTTTCTTATATAAAATAGCAAATATATAATATATACACACAGCTTTATAAACACTGATTAACAAACAACGTCAATGCAAAATATTTTTGAGATTATAAGGTACCGTATGTACAATTTGTTTGTGCATGTAATTAAAGCATACTCATCTATTTACTGTAACTAGAATTGTTGTAATACTTTGTAAACATTGAGTTATTACTAGTATCACGTCGTGAATGCTAACTCAATTCGCGTGTAGCTCATCTATATGCAATATCAAACAGCTGTTTCGCTTTGCGAGTGTCAAGGAGAAATTCGCGGAGTCTAATGCCAACATCAACAATCCTTATTTAGCGGGTATACTTATTAAGCTCTATTCATAACCGAGTTTCGATCGAGTGTGTTTAATTAAGTTTAATAAGTTGTATGCTAATCTATTATTCCTAAAAACGCAATTTTTTGTCATAGCGAATTATTTTTCAGAAAATATGATAACACACACCCTTCGGCACGTGACTTGGCCACGTCTTGGCTTCTTCAGATTTTTGCTATATGTGCTGGCTTTCAGTTGTTTTTTTTTCTCACTCTAATTGCTTGTCATTATTCTATGGTTATTGAAATAATTTATTTTTAAACTTGTCTGTTTAGAACTTACTGAAGAAAACAGAAAAATAAATCTAACAAGTCTGGCAACTAGGGAATGCAAACCGGTTTCACCGAAAATCGAAAAACCGGTTATTCGGTACGGTTTTGACCAACAAAAAAACCGGTTTTACATAAAACCAAAACCGGTTTTTCGGTTATTTTCGGTTTTTATATCAATGTTTGGAAATACTAAAAAAGGAAGATTTGCCGCCGTTTTGTAAACTGAGTGCAATGCAGTGAGTATTTTTGTGATGAACTGAAGTGTGTTGATGAGTGGTGTGTTGAGCTGGTAAGAAAATAACTTATAATGATTATTGTTTTTATGATATAAAATGTGTTAAACTTTTTTTTACAATACTTATGCAGCAAACTAGCGTACGGCCCGCCTGATGATAACTAGTTACCGTAGCCTATGGACGCTTGCACTTGCAACATAACGGTTATCCCTCGCACGTTGCCAACCCTCAACCTTTTTGAAGCAGGGAGCTCATTCCACAGCCTGAGCGTCCACGATAGGAAGCTTCTTTGAAACCACACAGTACGAGACCATTTTGGTTCCAATGTGTGTGGATGGACTCCCCGTCGGTGACTACGATGGTAGAAGGTAACAGGGCATCAGGTCAAACAATTCTTCAGAACACTGCCCGTTGGAAAAGTGGTAGAACACATATAAGAAGGCAGTGTCTCCTCAGACTAAGGGGCTTTAAAACACTTGTGAACTCGGATTGTCGACAATTCTAACGGCACGTCGCTGAACTGAGTTTAAATACCCAACTGGTATCCAGGTGCCCACAAAAGACAGAAATACTTCATTTGGGCCAGACTTGCGTAATAGTTGAAATGAAATGAAATTAATTTATTTGCGAGAATAAGGGTGACAAAAATATTGATGGTATAAATTGTGGAGTTCCAAGCTTACTCTACCGAGCTTCGGTGTGCAAATATTAATATTAAATAAATTAAAAAAATTAAAAAACATATGAGTTGCTGTCTTTGTCTCGATAAGAACTACTGCTTCGCTCTATTAATCACACCGAGTTTTTTGGATACCTGGTAGTTGACTTTGGAACAGAACGTCTCGCTATAAATATTAATGCGAAGGATCCCAATGCTTTTCGTGATGTTGAGGGACATGTTCTAGAAATGAAGAGCCACAGCAAATAGACTTTTCTCAACGGTGAATGCGCAGGCTTGTGTGTGACTTAGTGGGGTTGAAATAGACTAGGTTTAGTCGACCCCAATCGGAGTCACTAGTTTGTGAATTCTCGATTTAAGACGTAAGTCTTTCGCGCCTTTTCTCCAATATAGAACGAGAGATATTTGCACGGCTCGTGTAATGAGCGTCCCCTGTAATTTCATCTGCATAGCAATGAATGCTAGCAATTGAGAGTATATCATTGATATGCTGGAGGAATAGTGTTGGGGATAATTCAGAGCCTTGCGGGACGTCAGCATTAATGTTATGCAATCGGAGCAACTACTGTCAATGAAGGCTCTTATGTAGATACATAAGAGCCTTCATTGACAGTAGTCGCTTGCTGTATAGCAGATGCCAGACAGCAAGCTGATTGATTGGTGTTATTTTTTACCCGTCTGCACGACAACAAAGACTGGGTAATGTTTTTTTTTTATCTAAGAACAACATTCGTATAGTCATAATCACGTTTTTGTGTATATGCAAGTTGCTGTGCCGCTATAATAAGCCATGTTTATAATATTACGTGTGAAATGAATATTATAACGTACGAAACATAATTTAATAAATGTTTAAATAAGTTCTTCTTAATTACTGATCTATTTTTTAACATAAAGTAATCATATCTCATAGCAATAAAAAACCAAGCAAACGTGATATGTTTTTATGATTTCATTCGTATAAAATAAAATCAAAAGCAACGAACCGTGTAGTCTATATAAACGTGTCTCTGATGAACACGAATCTACAGAGTTAAATAAACTATTATTTCCATCAATTTGATGAAAAAGAGATGGATGAATTGTATGAAAGATGATAACGGATAGAAGGGACGAATGGAAGAAGCGTACATATTACGCCGATCCCAAATGATTGGAAACAGGGCAGGCAGATGGTGATGATGTTTCTTTTATACTCACTTCATTAACTTTAACTGACAATAATTCCTGTTTGCGATTTTTACATCTTAGGCACGGTTAGTATGTATAATTCGAGCTATAGAAATAACGTGAAAAAAAACGAGCGAACATTAAAAAAACCGGTTTAAAACCGGTTAACCGGTTTTTACGCCTCATCACCGAAAAAAAAACCGGTTTTCATTTTGCCACGGTTTTGCATTCCCTACTGGCAACGTTACGTGCCGGCAACTATAACCGCTGCGTTCGTCGCGTGTTGTTATGAACAAACCTTAAATCAATAAAAAGTACATTTAAAAAATATGCACTGGATTAGAATAGTGTAAATATATAGCATGTGAGCTACAAGGCTACAATCTACGGTATTTTTAAACTGGTTTCTACGTATTTGTGACGCAGACGACTTGAGGTCAGCAGCTAGATCACAAACAGTCAATGAATGAATGATATTTACTTCATTAATAATATATTTATCGTTTAAACTTGACATTTCAGCTAAACGTTTGTAAATTGATAAAATCCTTCAATGTTATTATTTATCTTTTGTCTACACTCTATAAATTAGACACCATTAAATTCGATTCTTTAAGCCCGTGCTAAATTCACAGTTCACATCCCTGTTTTATTGTTTTAATATTTAACGATTGTAGATAATACATACAAAATGGATATTACACTTCTTTAATCGTTTGGATTTCGCAAAACGCAAATTCACACGTTCTTGGAAAATTCAAGTGAACAACAATACATATGATTTAATCAATCGATTTTAAAATGCTATTGGTACCTTTGAACCATCGTAGTTAGAATTCGTATAGTTAGGAAAATCGTACGATCGATTACCAACAAGACCCTTTTGTTTGACGCGCCTTGACGCATAGTGAGTCATGTTCCAGCATAATTTATAACAATTAATTGTTTATTTGTTTTTTATGTACCTATTTAGCACATCCTGTTTTCTATACCAATTTTATAACCGTAGTTACTATTTTTTTTTTCAAAACAATTCGCATACGTACTCACTTATGTATCTATATAGCACCTCTCCAATTAGGCACACACATCACACGTCATGTACGCTAACAACTTACATTAATTTCATCCTATACACGAACCTAACACTTTCCTCGAAGCTAATTTAAAAATCCCTATTTTTTACTTTAAAAAACTTATATCATATTCTATTCAGATCTTACATTTTATTAACACAGCATGCTAAAAAATATGATTACTCCCCATATAAAAAGCTTGCTGTCAATCTACACATACTCTTTCAGTTTACATAAAAAAATCGAATGTAATCGAAGCATTACAGCAGCAGTAAGTCAATATCGAGTGGCGATTACATGGAGTCGTGTTGAAAAACAACATCGATCGTGATCTGTTGATACTAAACATTTCATAACCGCTGTGATTGACTGCTAGTGATTGATGATGAGTTTTAATAAAAACCATCTGGCGTGTTGTTAGCGCGCTATACTCGATCACCCTTCCATAGGAAGTAGGAAATATTTTTTTAACATCCCGTTTTCAACCAAACTTATAAATATTAAGGCAATTAAAAGTTAAAATAACGAAGCTGCTATAAGTGACTATATCAGAGAGGATATCCGTTAAATTAATTGATTTCTAATGAAAAACAACAACAGATGTACGGAGACGGTCGGTAGCTCGATCTAACTTTTTCTCAGTTCTGGAAATGCTAATGAACCGAACCTGTTGATAGTTTGCGGGGAACACTGAGCGCGCGCGCACCTTCCCAGAAACGAAAGCGAGATAGCCGCTCGCTAGTGAGAAATGCGATTATCGTAATAACCTCTCGGAACGAGAAGGCTCTTTCCGATTTGTATATGGAAATAGATCATACTGGTTAAGCTTTTATACACCATACGATTTATGTTAAATGTGACATGTGTGACGTCATCTCGATGACGAACTGTATGGCGCACTCAGAGGTCCGCGTAATTCCAAGTCGACTACGTAAAGATTTATTAAAATGATAAGTTTTAGGAAAGCCCCGCATCATGCAACCGATAAGTTAGTCAAGTATGCCGATAACTTTATACTTCAACTTGTGGTTCAGTTTTAGATGGAATAGCGATAATTCCTTGGTAAAAAATAATAATACTAATTAGTCCGTCAGACATCAAGATATTATTAAAAATATTAGACTCGTATTTTTTTGCTTCACCAAATCATTAGAAATTGACAAAGATAAAACGAGTCAAAGATCGGGAGTGGGGGCTCGTGACGTCACTTAAGTGTACTCTAACGTGACGTCACGCGGAACTTCTTTTAGTTATCTAGCCCATTTGCAATGTTTTGAACAAATACTGATTCAATTGAGACATAACATTGGTTTCTCGCGTGCTTCGAGCCGTGTATATACAACCTTCGAATTAATGTACGAGCAATCAAACGAGCATAAAGTGCATGTGTGGAGAATTAATTGGGTAATATTTTACATAATCGAGGATAAATCGAGAACGAAT
This sequence comes from Polyploca ridens, assembly GCA_951394255.1. Classification (NCBI taxonomy): domain Eukaryota; kingdom Metazoa; phylum Arthropoda; class Insecta; order Lepidoptera; family Drepanidae; genus Polyploca; species Polyploca ridens. Next base: position 4,029,625 of record OX596252.1, read on the forward strand.
GGCCGAAACTAATGCATATTCAGAATAATGTGTGATTCCGAGAAGGTACGAAGATAAAACTACACAAAAACCTGATTGGAACTACCCACATTTATAACCTAAGCAACGATTTGAGATGTACCCAAGTGTTACTGAGAACAAATTAATATATTTTAGTGGGAAATGAATACAGCGTACGGTCTCTACCAGGAAAATTATATATCATTCACATTATTATTTATAACCACATGCGTTTTGTTTAATAACATAATCTGAGTTGTACGAAAAGATCATTACGTATTGAAAGCATTGAGCTATTATTACTACGTATAGAGAAGACGCCACGCATCACAACTATCTTCCATTCAAGTGAGGCCATTCGGCCACACTTGTTGTTGTAGTACGATGAACGAAACGTGTAAGCGCCGTGAAAATCACGGTGTATGCGAGAAAGAAACTCCTAAAAGCGTTCTTATAGCGCTACGTGTTTCTACTGTCTGCTTAGACGACTGAGTGTGTTTCAGTGCTAAAGAGAACGTAGTTGACTCTAAAAATGGGACATTACCTTTGCTTATGATAGCTTCTCTATAAGTAGTAATAATAGATCAATGATTAAAAGCTAGAAAACGTGAACCATTCATATTATAACATACTATTGAAATAGTTTCAGATTTTTTATTAAATTCATCTAATATTTTGAAATAAGAATAGATTATAATATGATAACAGTAACATTAGTAAGGATACATTTATAAAGTTATAATGTTAATGATTTCTTAAATCCAAAATCTTTCACAAAATTACCACACAATTTCTTTCGTCTCATATGATTTAATTTACCTGGTACGATATTATACTTATCAACAGATGTATTACTTTAGTGGGGTCTTTCTGACCTCAAGTATCGATCGATTTTATTGTCAATCGATGCTGATTTACCACAGATACATGCATTTATCCTTAACACGTAATAGTTACAAGTAATTAAAGAAACGCATTGTTCGGGCAGCATATAAAGCAGATCACAACTTTATATAGCAAGTTTCACACAAAGCAAAGTTGTAAACCCCTTGTCTGCTTTGAAACAAGAATTCCTGCACAAGAGGGCTTCACTTATTGAAAAGTTATTTGTTTGAACATACTACATGACTGAAAGAGAAATAACTTCTTCGTGAACATTTTCAATAATATAACTTTGAACGTAGTAAGTCGAAGTCCATAATTACTTAACTTCTACTATGGAATGAACTGAAGTCGCGAGAAATAAGTTTACTCTAACTCGATCAAAATGTTTGAAAAAATATTTCTTCGCGTTTTCATAGTGGAAGTTGATTGTTATAACAAACCTAAAAGCTTTGAAAAGATGAGCACGGGAACTTCCCAGTATACCTCGTCGTGTTATGTTTATTTCCAATCTTCGTCAGATGAGGATTGTTGCGGTGAGGACTGTTCTCCAGGTTCTGGTATGACGCTGGCGAGTGTGTGGAGTATTGAGCCTCCCGCGGCGCGCTCAGCACCCGATATCCCGCGACGACGCATCGATAGCTTAGCGTGAAGATCCGCCATCAGGTCACCGCCGCTTGCCGGTTTACCTCCCTGTCAAACAAAAATTATCTTTGGTATTCTAATCTCACTAAACTTTACTAAATTTGACAGATTATGGTGCCGATTCTGTTGTAAATCGCACTAAACATTTCATCTCTTTCTTACGAACATTATTGAAAGGATAGAACATATTTTAAGTTGTCAAATTAATCTTTGCCGTCTTATTTTGCGTGTATTTAGGCGTAACCGCGATAGATGGCGACTAAATTTATATTGAAAACAAGCATTGGACTAATTTGGCAGGACTAAATTTCTTACATCCTTTTCTTATGTTCTTTGTTAGAAAGAGACATAGTGACATTAAAATTAGTTTAGTTGTGAACAACAGAATCAGGGCCAATAGAGCTGATTCTGATGTTAATTGCACCAAACTAATTTTAATCCCATCATTATATCTTTCTTTCGAATATTAATGAAATAGGATAGAAAATATTTGAAAATCTCAAATTAGTCCGCTCCCGCTGTTTATGTAATCGTCATTTAGGGTAAAATTGTTAAGACCAATGTAGATGGTTACTAAATTCCCATTAAAGCAATTAATTGGACAAATTTTCTTACTTCCTTTTCTTATGTTCTTTATTAGAGAGATATATAACTAAATTAGTTGTAAACAATAGAATTAAAACCATTGTCGATAAATATGGAGTACGTATTCGTAAGCGTGAGACTTCAACGCACTAAACCACGCTGCAATTCTTCTTAATAATAAATGTGATAATTTCTAAAAACTTTATTAGAGTGGTGCGCTTTGGCTGTATAAACACTGTAAAAGCGCTTATACCTAATAAAAAATGGCACCAAATGATATCCGCCACGAGTTATTTATTACATACATAAAAAACTGATGGCTGCTTTTTATTTATTGAATTAAACGTGGTGCCAGAAGAGTCGGTTGTAAACTGTACAACCGCTTATCATCATACTCTTAAGCATCTGATAGTCGTAAGAATAATAACACATTTTCTTGAAATTACTTTAAAGTAGCTGTTAAAACTCAATATTAAAACTGTGGGCTGCAAGTTGGTTTATATTTGTAAAAACCTGTTAAAGTTTTATTTGGGTAGGTATTTGTACCATACATAGTTTATTAAAATTGAATAAATCCTGAAATACATTCCATTCATACTATGATGCCATCCATGTGTTACCCCGCCCAATCCGCATTGACCTGCCCACGCAAATGATAAAATTTCTAATAATACAATGTAAACATACCATTTGTTTAGTCTACAGGATTCTACAAAATATCTATCTATATTCAAGTCCTGTGAGTTAAAGGAAACGCCATAAAAACATATCTGTCAAGAGTCTCGGACAAGCTTCGTGTGCTACACTAAAATATGTGACTGCTACAAAAGCGTTCCAACTTTATGACGCATAGGCCTAAAAAGTGATAAAACATAATCGACATTTTAACTGAAACAGCTTCCAATTTGTATTTTATGACAATTGACAATAGTAGGTTCATATGATAATTTATGTTGTCGTTCGTTATCAAAATACATTGATTATTTTTCGCGGAAAAACTATACAAGTGTTTCCTCTAGGCATGTTATTAAATTATCATTATTTTACATAGAAGCGGAGGTCATTACCATCCGTTTTTTTACGGGGAAAACTACACATTATAATCATTTATCTCTGTATGGAATTATGCCCGCGGCTCAATTCTACGCGTATGCTAAACCTACGGATGAGATAATTATATTAAAATATTCTTTTAACGACTGTAATCAAATTACATTGAGCATTAAATACGAGAAGACATTAAAATAAATTAAACATAATTGCTTTTCTTAATATAAATACTTCGAATACATAATTTATCATAAGCACCAATTAATAATAATAGTAATTACGTGGTGTTTAGCACATTCCAATATTATATTCTTAATAGACAATCTTAATATGTTTTTGTGTTTAACCACAATTTCATAATGGTTAGGGATGATATTGAAGATGATATTGGCGATGATATTATGTTGACATAATCAACAAATCTTTTATTCAACCCCACAAACAATATGATTAGGGTTCCGATAGGAACCCATTGGGTACGGTATTACCAAGCCATTATACTGGGTGGTGATTTCGAGATGGTATATTTTCGAAACCTATGTTGGGTTAGTCATGCTGAACAACTTTTACTATGGGACCGACACTGAATACTCACAATTTTTTTTTACTTTACTTACATTATGATCGAGCAAGGTTTTTACTATGGAAAGTAAAAATTTTTTTTTGAGTATTCACTATTGGTTCCATAGTAAAAGTTGTTCAGCATGACTAACCCAACATAGGTTTCGAAAATATGCCATCTCGAAATCACCACCTGTTATGGGTCATGTTATGGACTTGAAATAAAGATTTACAGAGCCATAAGTAGGACTCGCATTTAGCAATCTTTTATGCAAAGCAATGGATACAAACACAGAGCATTGAAGTAAAAAAAACTCATACGTGTATACGGCGGCAGTTGTAGATGTATTGTTCATTTGTTGCTCATTTATTTGTAAAAAAGAAACAAAAATTCTACAATACTATGACTGGGACTTCTTTCAACTCTTCGCTTTTTATTTCAATAATAAAATTAATAGTTACCTACATAAATCATATTAAGTATGTAGGTATAATTGAAATGTGTTTTCTATAGAGCGTTTTTTGCGATATAAAAATGTTGAAAAAAGGTAAGAGTTTAGGCAAGATAAGATAGCGGACTTGCCTCGTATGTATGCGCAAAAAAGTTAATTAAACAAAAGTTATGTAAGAAAGGGTACTATAAAATTTCCGATTTTGTAGGAGACAAGAACGCATTGTTCGCATCACATGCTATTTTAAAAATAAAAACCCTTGCTGTATTTTTTCCGGAAGTCTTCTTCAGTCCAAGTGTATTACGAACCGGTGGTAGAATCAATTTGTTACGTTCGTAAGTGCCTTATTAGGGCCTAAATTGAATAAACGATTTTGGAATTTGAAAACTGAGGTGAAACCGCGGGTGACCGCTAGTAATATATATATAATATAATAATAATATTATAAATGCGAAGGTAACTCTGTTCGTATGTTACGCTTTCACGCTTAATCTGATGAATCGATCGCGATGAAATTTGGCATGCAGATAGCCTATGGTATGGAGAAGGACATTGGCTAATTTTTATCCCAGGAACACGGATGAAACCGCGGGGACAGCTAGTTGATTATAAACGAACAAAAGAACGCCGCGGATTTTTTGTTCTACAGGTCGTTGTTTTGGTCAGCGACGAGCGACTCAGGGTCGATAATACAAATGATACTGGTGCTAAAAAAAATATAAAAAAAATACTTTTTTATAATAAAAATAAAAAATATTTTTTTTGAAAATCATGTAATAAGCTAAAGTGTAGACATAATACTCAACGGGAGTACGAGGGAGTAAAGGGGTGGGGCGATGGCGGCTTGCGCATAGCTCTAGTCTGTGCACGTGCCTAGTAACCATACTTTGCAGTAATTTTATTTGAAATTGAATAAGGTTTTTCTCAACATATTTACAGTATTTAATGGAATTAATATATATTTTGTACTACCGCTCCTGGGTCGCTTGTCGCTGACCAAAACAACACCCTGTATATTCCATATCTATACCCGTTTCTCAAGGGCAAGATAATGTTCTGGAAGGTTTTGTCCAGACTACTTCACATGGAGTTGGTGGAAAATTGCGGTCGACCATGTCACTTTTTGAGATTTGTCACAGCACAGGGTAGCATCGCTCAAATTCGCATAATATGGATCAATATATTGTTTATTAGGTCCCGAGGTAGGCAATACAATAAAATAAACAAAGTGCAATCATATTAATTCACAATGATTAAATTATCTTTGATGGTAAATCAACAATAAAGATATTCATTAATAATTCATAACTAACAATAAAAAAAATAGTTTTTTTATTACATTACATTTAAATGTATTGATATTTTCCGGTTTTCCTTATAAATAATAAACATTATATATAAACGAAATATGTTTAAGTATAAATGCATTTTATTTGCTATTATATTTATTATTTACACGAAATACAAGATTGTACAATATCATTTGTCAGTGTAAAAGTAAAGTAGGTAATCTTATAATGGAAAGACCATAACGAATGATATCGGGAGGTCACCAATTTATTTTGCAGGTTATCATATTGTAATTGCTGTACAAAAACATGAATCAATAATAGATAATGTACATAAGTGTATATATTTTCAATTCAATGACGCAAAGATAACGCGACACGCGAAGTGGTCACAATCACCAAACGCAACCCAAGGAGCGTGGCGACGTACAATTTCGGCGGGGTTATCGCTAATGAGATATATAATCGCTCTATCTCAGTCATTACAACAACTTAATCGAGTTCTTGGAAACGACCGCCTTTCTTATTTCGTTGTCAACCTTGCGAAGATGTTTTACTTGGAAAAAATTGTCGAGATGGTATTGCCGGGATACATTCTACGTAGTCCGTCCACGGAGGTTGTTATGACAGCCACTGTCTCGACGCAAGTGTTGTATGTTTGTACAATAATGATATAGTGTTGATAAATAAACAAGTTCCCTGGAATTTTCAGTCTGTAAAAGTGAAAATGAAATGTGATTTGCTCGAATCGTTACCGAGTAGTACCAGCTTGTCGAGTGCGCCCTTTCATTTAATATTCTTGTTATCTCAATTATTTTATAAATGACAATCTGATTATCTAGTTTCACGAGAAATGTAACGGTAGGAAACTGATTCATTAGAATTTAATTATGAAACGATTGTGCTGTTTCTTGAAATACCAGGCCTTTCAAGTTCAACAGATCTTTAATTCATTGAATTAATTGCATTAAAATGCATTCCGTTTTATTTAATAAAATAAATGATCTATTTTTCTAAGTGTATTCAACCATCCGCCCACCAATTTACTTTTTAATGGAGTTTTAAAGAAGTTCAATCCAATAGCTACAAACGAAGGCACACACGCAACACACCTACAAGATTATTCAATAAAAAAAACGTTTACCCAAGTTCCTTGTACTGCAGCCTACAATTATCCAAGATAAACGGGCTTTGTACAAAACCTGATGTCGGATTTGTCACGGTTCAATGTAACGTACATTTCGATCGGGCGACAAAAGCACGTTGAATAGTCCGTGCGTCACACTGGCTGTTTTTATGACACGGACAATGTACGCACTCTTTGATCCTTCGAGCGTGATTGACAGAAAATCTCGTACGGCAGCGTAGTCCCTTTGAAACCACGGGGTCCCGGGAATAAGACTGCATGTGTTTAATAACGTTCAATTGGACACGGAGCCGAAATCGTCGTTGGCGACTACACAAACGATCACGTATATCTAGGAATTCAGAGTTTCCATGCGTACAGTTTCGGTTACCATTGGAGCATTGTGCTTATGTTACCATTGAGCAAATAGAGACTGATTCAACGCTCATGGTCGATCGGTATACAATAGCAGAGTAGTCAATTCTCAAATGATACCTAATCTGATTCCATGTTCACAAAGCTACATGGCACAGGTATACAATACAATGAAATAAGCATAATAATAGCGCAGTGACAACGCTTTTTTTCTCGGCAAATTTTCATTTCTATATTTGGTTTCTAAGAAATCTCGCCACCCCAATCAAAATAGAATAGTGAAGGAATGTAAATTAGAGCACAGTTTTAGCACCGAATGAATGTCTAGCCTATACAAACAAACAACATTGCAAAGAGGAGTAAAAGTGATCGCAGCGTTTAAAATAACTGGCGGCATCTATCATGGGGACAGACGAGGCGCCAGCTGGCATTACATCAAATTCCATGTCATTTAATTCAATTTAGGTTCATTATGTTAAAGGAGGACTATCAGATCCTAAGAATATTTTTCATCTACTCTCCTCAGAGATATGCTACCCTCATACTAAGCGGCGTTCAGTTATTGTTGAATTAGGTGAATGCGATAGATAATACGGAACTATATGTAGCCGCTAAGCAAAATTACGACAATTGTCCGAATTTGTCTGCAACAATTAGCGTGCGTTAATGCGATATCTACCTCTTTTTATTATAATAACATTGACTCTCCTCCTAGTCGTCCATCAAATCGGACGTATCACGCGGATCCAATTTGCAAGCAGTTTATCATGACCGGATGACTAACATGATGTATCCAGGGGTCTCAATGAAACACGGGGGTTAGGCAAAATTGTTATCACTCATTATAAGTAAAACCGTCTAGTAGAGTTTAATAATAGAAGCAACTATAAAACAATCAGGGATCTAATCAATATTTATAATAATATTACGTAATTTCCGTAAATAACGTAGGCACCCGGTGAAATCAATTAGATCGGCAAATCGATCGGCTTACCGTTAATAAGAATCCGCATTTCTAACGATTCGGCTTTTGTTGTGAGTTTCCAGCTAACATTGTAAAGATTTCTCGAGAATCTACATTATGCACTTGTAGTATGTGCATTTGAATGTTTTATTTCCGCTTGGAAAAGAACAAAGGCGTTCTCCAAGGTTGTCTCTTAAATCACCCGATGCCTATTAGAAACGAGAGAAAAATCTAGATGAAGAGTATCATCCCATGAATAAATCTGTAAAAATATATTTCTATATGACGAAGTCGGTAGACAAGCATACGTCCCGCCTGATGGTAAATTGTTCGGTAGCCACATGGACGCTTGCTTGCAACATACGAGGCATCACTCACGCGTTACCGACCCTTCCCTCCTCCCAAATATGCTCTGGCGACCTTACTCACGCGCAGGAACACAACATAAAGTTATTTGCTTCGGTATTCTCTAAGGTGGAGGTACTTCCCCAGTAAAACTGTTCTATGAGCGAATAAACGCTATGCTCTACCTCTCTAATATAAACTACAGTAAAACATCAGTTTCCAAAAATATTATATGACAAACTAACAAATATATGCTAATCGTTTAAAAATACTGATTTCCCAATCAACAAAATTCCGCTCTCAAAATATGGTTACGTTACGATATTTCAAAATCATGTATAGAGATGTAAGGATGTAACTCAAGGCAACTGTGTAAATATGCGCATAAGAATAACTATAACATGAGAGAAACGAGGAAAAAACAAAACACCAACTCTACTGTGCGTGGTAATGGTAGGTAGCCGACGCCACGTGGACTTGATACAATGGGATCCGCTGATACGTTTATCATTGCCTTATCATTTACTATTGTAATGGGCCTCTTCTTAGAAGCCACTGCTAGCATACAATTATCGCCACTTCTATGAAACGGCCTCTCTGACTTCGTAATTATGAAGTCGGACTCTGAGGGTTTTAAGGGGCTTTTTGTTGTTAACTATTTTTGGTTATCGGATGTTTGGTGGACAGGATAGGAGGCGAGATAGCGAGTATGCGAAATAAAAACTATCGATAAAAATATATCAATTTCCGTTGGTTTACCAGTTCTCAGGAATTCCCATAATTATATAATTATAGGGAAAACCAATAAACAAATATTTTTACTATAATTCCAAGATACAATTAAATTCTAACCATTAATTAGTTCCAAATCTGTAAAGTATACATTCGTGTGAATTTCACACTGTGAAATGAAAAGGTCGCAAAGCAGCTTTAGAGCTAGTTTTAAATTCATTATTGTTTGAATTGTAAACGTAGGGCGTTTCTTCTTGCATAATTTACATTGTAAAACACACGAACCAGAGCGGATAATGCTGACAGCTGATTGAAAGACCTAACTTGAATCAATAGTACATGGACACACGCTATCAAACTAATTATCATGCAAAACAACAGCCAAGTTCACGACTGGTGTAATCTTAGTTAATTAAATAACATTCCGAGAATCCAAATACGTCCAATGAATGAATGGAAATATGTTAAAAAATAAACTTATTTCTGGCGATATAAAAATGTTAATTGCCAACAATAAAATCTCGAATTTTCCATGAATTGAGATTGTACGAAATAAAACTTTTATTTTTATTTTGCATATATATACTTTTATCTCATGTCATTATTGTATTAATTTATTTAAAAACTATAACATTTATCTATAATTCTAATAACAAATGAAAAACATTGCCTTAAAGACGAAAGTTGTCTTATGTTTAAAAAAGAGTAATAAGATCTCTATGGTATTAATTAATGTCTTTGAAAAACACCAAGAACATCAAACTGAGCACCTGATTTTAATAACAAGGGTAAAGATGACGAAAGTAAGCCTGAGAAAAAGTATTCAAAATCAAATGATCTTGAGACAAACTTGAATACACTATTTACTCATTCATCACTATTCACTTGATTTATTCTGTTAAGCTCTTCAGTATTTCAAGTCTAATGTAACACAGCTGTAAGTAAAGTGGGACTCAACATTACAAAGCAGCAAAGAAAATGGAAACCAGCGGTTTTTGCGGTTTCAGTGTACAATTACATTTATTCTACATACGTCAAAGCGTGAATACTCTAAGTAACTTCCATTCATTTCCCTTAGGAGCAATGGAAGGTCAAGCGTAAATAGTTATGTCAATTAGTCAGATAACTGTTGATTAGTTTTGAATAATGATTTGTTGAGCAGTAAATCAGCAAGAAAAATTGGGACTAAGTGGCTACACCAGCGACAGCGTACGGCCCGCCTGATGGAAAGCGGTTACGGTTACCCTATGGACGCAACATACGGGGCATCACTCACGCGTTACCGACCCTTCCCCCGCCCCGGTGAGCACTGGCGATCTCATCTTACTCATACGCAGGAACACAACATAAAGTTATTTGGCTGCGGTATTCTGTAATATTATTCTCCAGTCGAGCTGGTATGCTATTCTGTAAAAGGTAAATCATCTCGAAAGTCATCTCGCAACTCACCTCGCAACCCGATTTGGCGTGTGAATTATGTTTCAGAATACCAAATCTTATTGAAAAACGTCAAAATCTCACCTGTCGTAGTTCATCTCACTTCCGTCATCACTCGGTGGCGCTAGTGTCGAATTCAATGATTTTAAGAATAGGAAACTCTAATCTCATAGCGGATTCAGAAGTGATATTGCAAATGAACTTTACAGAATAGCACTACTGCTCTTTGAGCTAATAAACGCTACGCTCCACCTCTCTCAAAATCGTTTGATAAACTCATTGCTTGATATTCTTATTCAAGTTTGGAAACCTCTATGCTTGACTACATACATCGTTGCAAAAGAATGGTAGGCAAGGGAATGATGATCTTGATTCTAGAATAAGCCATTAATTTTTCTAAAATGAATTTAGACGTTGGTCTGAAGGACCAATCCTACTGCATTGCAAAAACAAATCATTAACATAACTCCTACCTGTGTATCTTGTGATGGACTAGTTTCAGCAGCTGAGCGAAGCTTGGCGCGGCCGGCTCCGCCCGCTTTCCTGATGGCGTCCATGAGGTTCGCGTGAGCATCGCCCACCACGGGGGGCGGGGCCGATTTACCAGATTTGTCTTTCCTATGGACAAAACAAAGATGAAATTGATGACTTATCTTTATTGAAACTGAAGGTTCTTTCATAAAGGCATCCACAAAGAAGGGTTTATACAATTAAAGATAGAAGAGAGGATCACGTGTGAAATCGTGGGCTGGAAAGCTAGTTAAGTAATATGCCTAGGATTTTTACGTTAAAACGCATCAATCACGCTCTTTTAATACGCAAGCTGGCTATCTAGCATATAACAACAAAAAAAACATTACACGAAAAAGTATAAAATAACGTATGTATGTAGCAACTATCTCTTCCTCATGTTTTAGAAGTCTGTTACAACTAGAATGAATTAGGATTGAAAATATTAAACCTAGTAGGTACCTAGTACAGTATGCAAATAGACTACACACACATGCCCCTCAGCGATGGATATCTTGGCTACCGAACTAAATAAGTACTGCCTGACCTTTTGATGGAATATCGATTCGTGGCTGCAAATTACTAGGGCTGTCTAGACTGTAGCAAAGTCACATACGTTCGTCTAGGACGAAACTATTAATCTCAACTGCAGACAAGATTAGTGGAAGACAATTCGAAGATAACGAGTTGAAAGCTTCGAGTTATTAATTACATGGGAGTTTGTCTACAACTACCGTCGGGAAACTTTTAGGTACCAGAATAATAATATAATGTAAGTATATTTCGTGTTTATGGATCTTGTCATCCCTCTATCATGAAAGACTTAAAAAGGAACCACAAAAAATATTTTGCCGGAGTCTACTCAGTTTAACCGGTGGTAAAGTCAAATGAAACGTTGGTAAATACTTATCGAGGAATAAATGAGTTTTTCTTTTAAAGCATTAATTACTTCAATATCTTAAATACATTTTCTACATCATAAAATATGCCATCGATAATGATCGCATATTGCAGTTTTGTGGCATGAAAAGTTCAGCGCTTTACAATGGCTGCTCACTAGTGAGTTAATTGATTGCTGAGAGACATGCTTCGCGTGATATAGTGATCTAATTAAGCATGTTAACATGTGACGCGTGCGCTTTTTGACGATACATCGGTCATTATTGATGCACACGCTAGCCATGATCTGAAAGTAATTAAGTAATCTTTAAGTTGATATCACCGCGAGCCGCTTCATACAAAACAAAGTATATTCTTGTTTTAGTTATCATCAAGTAAAACATATAGAAATTTTGTAAAAATCAGCCATTAGCTTAAGTTCGGTTGCAAAATTACAATGGTTCAAAACTCGCAACTTAATATCAAACAAAAGAATCCACCTTTTTTTGTGGACTTGCCCAGGCTTTGGGAAAATTATGAATATGGTATATATGTTTAATTAAAAAGATATTTGAATCATGTTTTTAATTAAACATATACTACGATACATAAAAATAAAAACTATTGCCGTCGCACCTAGGCGCCCGTGCTCCCCTCGCGACTGATTGAGATAGCAACATAAGATATTACTTGTCCTGACTGACTGATTCATCAATGCAGAGCCTAAACCGCTGGTGCTACAAAATTGTGCACGCAGTTTTCTTTTATAACGTGGCCGCGTGGACATCCTCTAAGAAGGAGTTTTTGGAAATTCAACCTTTAGGGGAAAAATCTTATTCCTTGGGTTTATAAACATGAAACTTACGATCTTACTTTCCTAAATAAATAATAAAGATTCTCATTATACTTTTCAACACACTCGCTCGTAAAGTGACATTTATTGCAAAATACAAGTCGCTTTTCCTCGCAAGTGTGTTGAAAAACGTCGTATGACACGCGTGTGTGATTATAACACTCAATAGGGGTATCAAGTTAAATATTTAATATTAATAATAGGTCTTTACCTATGAAATTGCCGTTCTGCAGTACTGCGGGGTTAAAAACGAAGAGTTGCGCAATATTGCTGAAAGGAATTCATTTCCCGAATTCCCAGCAGATCTGATGCAATTCCTATAAATTTTGGTAAAATGGTCACTAATTTCATGGATGAATTGCTGATTCTAATTTGATATTAATGTTACAACACCAAAAATAAAAAACCGTAATTTACCGGTAAGTTTTTCTATTATCATTTTTATGTCGTAAGAAAGAACTAATAGAGAATTCACGTATTAAAATTATGATCTTAAACATTTGTAACACGTTTATATAACTGCAATTACGTATCTTAAATGGGAATTTATAAATGAATAAGAAAATATTTTCATCTTCGACTGGTAATAATAAGTTTGCTAATCTATGGTCGGTCGATGTCTGTCACTAAGTTATATTTTACCTACGTATAGGTAGTAAATAATACTAATTTATATTGAATTTTATCAAAAGTTCTTTACATAAGATAAATTCCGTCATTATTTAGTCTAAATAATGGATTATTATGAATAAACAATCACGTGAAAGGTGCAGGGAAGAAAATTTCTGTGTAGTACAAATAACAAGAAGAAACATTTCGTTCGTTCGTTATGAAGACTTTTTAACTAAAAAAAGCTGAGTATTTGCGAAGACAAAGGAGTAATAGGCTACTTTCCTGAAAAAAACTAATTAGTCCGTCATTTACATTATCAAAAAATATTAGACACGTATTTTTTCTTTTGTCAATTAAACAAAAAAATATGAAGATATCGTTTGTTGAAGTGCCGAGTGACGTCACGGTGTAGTACACTTTTTAGGAACAAGTGACGTCACGAGCCCCCACTCCCGAACTTAGTCGCGCTTTATCTTCGTCAATTGTTAATGATTTGGCAAAGCAAAAAATACGTGTACAATATTTTTTGATAATGTAACTGACGGACTAATTAGAATTATTATATTTTTACCCAGGCAACATCCCTATTGCATAAATATCCTCTATACATGATAAATCATTATAAGGACATTTCACCAGAGTTCCATGTTGAAGTTTCTAGTTTCATGAGAGTGAGTTCGTAAATATCATCAATAAAAGCATAATGTAGCATATTCCCAACCTAATCTCAACAAAAGAATATACTATTATTTCTATTTATACCATAAATTATTGAATTATAAGCCCCAAAATAATATGTTCAACACTAGGATTTTTTTATATGAAACATGCAATGCATGTAAAGTGCATAACTAAGCCCATTATTAACTTCCCCTTGTTAGATAGGTGGTGGTAGGTTAGGTAGATGATACCTACTATTGATGATGTGCAAACAATAATACAATCAACAAATAATATTACTTTCAGGTTATAAATTACCCGAAGATAAAGATAATTGTACATGGGATTACCAAAAGGATATTTATATTATAATTACTATGGCATCTGTCATCATCATGCTGCTAATATGATGGGGAAAGGACCACAGAGAATTTGAGAGTTGGCGTTGCTATCATGCCTTAACATTACCTACACTAAACTATAATGTTAATAATACTGTAATAAAAGTTACGCTGATTTATTTACTTTTGTCTTTTATTTACCCTAAACAAACAAGCAACCCCTATGTGTATCTCTTTGTGTCACTGTGACTAGTCTTCGGCAATATATACCAACACATATATATATATATATATACTCTAGCAATACCTTTGATAGAAAGTAGATCTGCGGATATAATTCCTCAAAACCCTAAAGCTTATTCTATCAAAATTTAAGCTGCAGATCTTAAAGCTTTTTGTTATTATTAGTTCTAATCTTTATAAAAAATCAAATATATAAGAAACTGACTGCATGACATGCACGCACAGCTCAAACCCCAGAGTACAGAGATACTTTTGCATACATATTCCTTATAACATAGGCAACTACTAAGGTCTTTTCAAAATTCAATCCCTATGGGGATAAAGAGGGGTTTCTGGGTGGAAAAATAGTATAATATTAATCGTGTAAAAATTACGATAGTACTATGTTAGGTTATCACAAATTTGATGGTAAAAGAACTTTATTGGTAGCCAATAGCTTTTAACATTCCATAAAACGGTTCATGGGTTTTAGAAAAACCTCGAAATTCCCTCATTATTCATTGATTTTCAACAAAATCTCTAAATTGAATTGCAATAAGTTGCCCCTCGATATCCTCTTATGATTCTACTATTTGACACAAAAGCAATTCCTATTTAGTGAGCCATTTTACGAATGTCCATAGAAAACTGTCAAAAAAATTAATTGCAGAATTAGAATCGTATTGAGATCATATCCTGAATTGCCTACTAAGTGACCATTTTACGATTTGTAATTCAATTCCTAATGGGAACTCAATCCGATTCGGCGTTTCCTTCCTTTTTAGCCCCCCTGGCCATTTGATTTTATCAAAATAATTTTTGTTTGGCTAAGAATTCTAATTTCAAATTAATTTCATTTTAAATACATGGAATTCTTTTTCCAAAAGTAGTCATTTGTTTATTGATTAGTGTTACATTTTCATCGCATTTCAATCTTTTTCGTCATCATGGATACGTTAAAAAATCGAGTAATTATGGAATATGAGTACCGTCGTGGCAGCAACGCGGCACAAGCGGCACGCAACATCAACGACGTTTACGGAGCTAATACTACAAACCAACGCACCACCTGTTATTGGTTTGCTCGCTTCCGTCGTCTTCTCGCGGTCGTCCGAAGACTAACAGTCCGACAATGACGAATTAAAGGCGATTGTGGAAGCTGATGATACACAATTGACGGCTGAATTAGCAGCAGCTTTCGACGTTAGCGTCAAAACAATATTGGTCCATTTGCGTCAAATTGGCAAGGTAAAAAAGCTTGACAAATGGGTGCCCCACGAACTCAATGATCGCCAGCACGAAGTACGCGTCGAAACGTGCCTTGCACTGCTCAACCGGCACACAAATGTAGGAATTTTGAACCGCATTGTTACCTGCGATGAAAAATGGATTCTGTTTGATAACCGCAAGCGCTCAGCAAGTTGGTTGGATCCTGCTTCAGCACCTAAACAATGCCCTAAACGAAAACTTACCCCTAGAAAAGTAATGGTCACTGTTTGGTGGTCTAGCGCCGGTGTGATTCATCACAGCTTCTTACCAAACGGGGTGAGCATTACTGCAGATGTGTACTGTGAAGAACTGAACACAATGATGGAGAAGCTGGAACATCTCCAACCCGCATTGGTCAATCGCTCGTCTCCGCTGCTCCTGCACGATAACGCGCGACCTCATACTGCACAGCAGACGGTCTCCAAGTTGCAAGAACTGGGGTTGGCAGTTCTCCGTCATCCGCCCTACTCACCAGACCTTGCACCTACAGACTACTACTTTTTCCAGAATTTGGATAACTTCGTGGCGGGAAAAAAATTCAATATCCGAGAGGCAGTACAAAATGCCTTTGAAGAATTTGTTGCCTCCCGTCCAGCTGGTTTCTTTAAGAAGGGCATCAATAAACTGCCACTGCGTTGGCAAAGATGCATTGATTGCATGGGTGATTACTTCGATTAATACAAATAAAAAATACATGAAAAAAAAACGATTAAATTTTTTCATACAAAACGGCAATTTCATAGGTAAAGACCTAATATTTATGCCTCGATTAACTCAACAATTGGTTCCTTTTAAGGGGGCGCGGTTGAAACCGCGGGGCGGAATGCTAGTAATTAATAAATACCAAACGCGCGCGGCTTTGGGCTGGCGGTAATGTTCTCATAATAGAACTAATTACGCCGTGAGTATAAAGATACAAAGGAGTTATGTATGTAGATATTAGTTCATGTTCAGCAATAAGGTTACTGCTATTTCTAGCTACGTGGAAGATTAGTCCAACCACTATTTTAATTACGTATGCATTTATGCCGATCCTATCGTATGCCGTTGATTGATCGTAAAACGGTATCCAAGTTAATACCCCCATCAAATTGCAGCCTAACCAATCAACTAGGCTTCAATAATCAAGAAAGCAGCCCATAGTTACGTAAGTTTGAACCGATATAAAACGTAATTACTATCGATTGGTGTCTTGTAAAGTTAGAGAATGCACGAATGCACATTTTATATGGACATGATGTCGCCCAGGGCCGAGTGTACTCGTTAAGGCAGGATGCCAAAGACTAGACAAGAATGATAAATTTAAGAGCGGATCTTGATACGGACCGGGACAAAATGAAACAAAACAATGATTAAACAAAACTACTCGTATGGTGCGGATTTTAAATACTAGAATTATAATGAGATGCCTAACACCTTACAACGGTATGAATTTTTGCTGTAATTGCACATTAAATATGACAATTAAATATATATTCTGAATATTCAATTAGACCCTATTATAATAACACCTTAAAGCCTATAATGAATTGAATCGCGTAAGTCTCAACAAGTATGTTATTCTCGACCGAACGAGACAATCCAGTCTGGTTATCATTTCAAGTAAGTAACTCGTCGAGAACAATTCACAAAAAAATTGAGTTGCGTTATGAATTTATAAGAATTCTGGTTGAATGCCTACAACGGCTCGCGAGTAGCGTTGTTAAGGATGTTTTATAAAGAAATAGCCGTTGCGCCCGAGTCGAAGTCCATGTGACAGTTGTGACGAAGCGTAACCTAACCCGTTGGCGGCTGCTTTTACTACTTTTTTGAAACTTATTATTCCTCGTCTGTCCTCTTCAGAATACAAATAAGTTTAAACTTTTTTTGATAAAATTGAAACGTTAGATTTTATAAATGAAGACATAATCCAGACAAGAGTAATAAATGGGCGGGAGAGGATCGTCACTGACAGTGAAATGTAAAGGGAGAAATGAAACTGAATCGAATCATTAGCTATATCTATTCTCTTTCGCAGAACATACGGTGAAATAACGGCTGATATAGACGCATACAGAAATAGAGTTTCGTGGTACAAGCGGAGGTTATTGGATGCGTATGAGTTGTAAACGCAACGTAATATTGCGCTGTGCATTGTTACGTTACGACACTGAAAGTGTTGCACTTCGCAGAACTAAGGTATTGATAAGCTGGAAATAAAAGTAAAATTACAATAGCAGTTAGAAAAAAAATGGAATATCCCTCCATTGAGCTTGCAACATTACGAGTATATGAAGTCTCGAAAAAATGGTTATTCAGATGTGAAATTTTTTGATGAAGATATAAACATCCCACACTATTTTAAAATCTATTCAAACTTCGCAATAATAATAGCTGCTTAAACAGCTTTTTATCTAGTAAAAATGGTCGGCTAACTAGATAACTAACCAGTAAGAGATTCAGCTTATTTAGCACGAGAGCAAGTGTTAAGTATTTGCGGCTGGTTTTTGAAATGTTCTAAATTCCATACTTTACTTTTTACTGTTCATCCGACACTTTGCCGTCCTCTTAGTGTTCATATACAATTATGAGTTTTCCAGTTTAATCATCGCGTCTGAGGCTTAAGTTATGAGAGATAACACAATTTATATTCGGCATAATAAAATCGAGAATTTCTGACCTCGGCTAATCTGCCGTCGCCGCGTCGGCACATTTCTAAAAGAGGCATCACGTTATGGCGCCAGTAAAGTTTTATTTTTGGCCTCAGAAGTCTTTTACACCTTTACGTCGGTTAGGTTTTGGACAGTTAAAAACGTTACACTTCATTTAAAGCCAAATTGAAATGTATAATTTCCCTTCGGCCTTCAGGATATTCAGTGTTTTTGTGTTCAATTTGCGCGCTCACTGGGCGTCGAGGCGTGAACACCACGTTTGTCCGTTGAGCTCAATTAATTCGCATACATAAACTAAACCAACCCATTATTACCGGACAACATTTGAATTACATTGACTTTCTTATACCGGTTAGCCGATGTTCTTCCTGTATCGCATTTATAAGAAACATCTTAGAAATTTATAGAATAATTTTTTTACACGATGCGGAATACGTACAAAATTATGTGGTTACGTAATGAATTATAAGCAGGATACATTAGTATGATGTGCGTTTAATTACACGCAATCGCGAACACGCGAACACTACATAACATTTACTATGATAACCTTCACAGAGCAACAACCTCCGCTGGATCATGATCTATCATCTCGTCAAATGTTAAAGAAGCGGTTCTCTCCTTCTCCAACTCTAATAAACAACTTACTAATAAATTGGCGCCACATACTAATGACATGTTGGCATCGTCTCCAAACAAAACATTTCCGTGTACTGAGAACTTGCACGAAGTTAAAGCGATACCTGAACTCCTCAATATACAGTTGGTGGAATAATAAAAGAGAACAGTATCTTTTCTGCTATCTCCCAGAAATTCATGTTTTAAAGATTAAGACGATGCAACTGAATTTTACAGTAATGCAACAGGGCTGCCGCATCTTCACAATTAACGTTACATGGCGGTTCCAAGATTTTGATGTGCGAAAATTTACTAATATACTATTAACATTTTAACGCGAAACACAGCGTGGGACCTAGTCCTGTTGGAAATTATATATTAGATAATGGACTAAATGGATAATGGATAAATCTAGTGACATGCAGAATGGTAGGATATGTAATAATTTAATAATGAGTAGGTATTCCAGGTATTTAAAACGATGTCAGCCAAATCCATTTTTTTTAGCTCTAATACTTTGACATAAAATCAATAGATTAAATAGGTTGGTACCTAAAAAGACAAACAGGAAAATCCGTCGGAGCGGCACTCGGCGGAAGGCTAACAAACCTTGCATAATATAACACAAAACTAATAAACACTTCTCGCGAATCGGCATTAATTAATGGCTAGGCGTCGAAGTTGCCCACACGATGTCTGCTAGAGAATCCCAACAAAACATCATACAAATAGCAACACAACACCCTTATTCTAACATTACTGAACGCCAATTTAAACTCACCGGTTCTTGCGACAGGGACCATACTAGCTTGCATTGACTTTAATTAGCCGTGCTATCATGTATACGAGTGCTTTATGACCAATCAATATAATGAATAACTTCATAAAACGTCTGTATCATAAAGTAATATCGATCAATGTCCTCTCTACTTGAATAAACGTTGTGAGAACAATAGTTAATGAATATGTACTCACGCTATATTTAAAATTTTCGTGTGGGCATATTATTGTTGTTTTGCATCCACTGATGGTAACGTAAGCGAATTTTGTTTTTTAAGTAGTCATCATGGCTAAATTTGCATAAAATTGCATTTGCATACAGCCATTGATGTCTCATTGCTGAGGTAGACATCTGACACAAGATTGATTGGCAGAGTCAACTTAAGCGCCAATAACTCCAGTGTATCGCGACAGCTGCACTTGAGAGTCAGTTCCGTTCTAGGCTTTAGGCACAAAACTAAAGTTACTCGTTGGTTGGTCTTATTGTCTCTTCCAGACAACCTTTGAATTGATTGTTACCAAGAACAGCGTACACGTTTTTGTAGAAATATAGTTTTAAAATTAAACTATGTTGCATTGTCAGTGTTTTGACTTTTTGTTTACATGCGAGATAAACACAAGCGTTTTCCGCAATACACTTTCTACAGCTGCCGAGGCGATGACGTCCATAGAAAGCGACGAGCGCTCCTCAAGTTCATCAGAAATCTATAAATAAATACTCTTTGACATAAATCTAGTCGATCAGGAAAACACACGGAGATATCTGCGTCTCTAGCACTCGATTGTATACTCAATTTAATAAGTACCTATTTATTAAATATCCAACCTCATGTTTTTATTAAAATGTGTAAGAAAATAACAATAAAAAAATAAAGGTGTTCTTATTTTGTACAGATTTCTAACCATGTACAATGCTCTACTCTACATAGAGTGAATTTATATATCGTGCAGTAAGCCAATTTAGTGTGATATTTGTTCAGTAAAACTATGGAAATTTTATTAGTCTGACTGAGACTATGAAGAGAGAATGAGAGAATGAAGATTGGTTTTTTTATATATTGTTAGTCTATCTGGATAACGTAGAAGTTTACTCAAATAATAAAATGATATCATTATAGACATAAAAGAAAGCAAAAATAAAATATGTATGTATTAGGTATACTTACCTACAAATATAACTAAAAAAAATAGTCGAGTGAAATAAAAAATGGAATTACATAATTAAATAGATATACAGCAACAATAGTAGTCTGTGAAATAGTTCGTAACAAGCCAAAACTGTTTCAAATTATCACTACGATCATTGAAATAAACAGCTAACTTTTAAGAGGACACTGACGCCCCACATTTCTGTAATGAACAGTGAATAAATGTTTCCCCTTACGCCCATGTGACGGTGGCGAAACGGCCAAACCACATATTTTGACTAAGGTGTAAAGTTTGTGAAGTTAGAGCGTGTAGAGTTAGGGCGTGTAGAGATTTAAGCTTGGCTCTACATGAGATCTGATAACTTTTTTACAGTGCGAGCCATATGGTCACGTCTTGGCAACATTTTACATTAAAATATTTTTGTGGGATGGTGTTTACAAAATTTCACTGAGTTTTATTCTTTGATATCCAAAATACTTCATTCTTCATAAAGGATCGAAAAAAAAACGTAATAAATAATTTTAAATGTGAAGTTTTTATGTTTACAGCCACCTTAACTGATTCGGAGAACTCAACTCTACATAGTAGGAAGAGATAATACAAATGGATTTTTAATGGAAATATGAATGGTAAAGTTGAATCGTAAATTGACACAACCGGTCATCATTGTATTCAAACTCGATTCAAATGCGATATCATTAATTTATTAAATACGCGATGATTGTCTCTGGACACTACCAAATAGGGAAAATTATTAGCATTCATACATTTGAAACAATGCTAATTCATAACAAGGACGTTTGCATATACAATTTGCACAGTAATTCATCTTTAAGCTGCGTTTACTCCATATGAGGGCAAGGTGGGGACATTTTATCAAAGTTGGACGCTCGATTCTACCATAAATTATCACAATTTGTTTGAAAACATTTTTACATTTGTTGGAATTGATTTGTTTACATATTTGATACGCTACTAAGAAACAACGTTTTAAGTATGCATAATATTTAAGTATTCAACTAATATTAGTTTTCTGTGTTTATCTACGTAGATTGCTAGAAATCACGCGTTTCTGTTTTCGCGGAGTCCGTCGGTCTGAGTATACATAACTATAGGAGGGCAAATTATGTAGTAACTAGTCAGGAACCAGTTAATTAACTAGGAATAATAAATAAAGACCGACGCTGCAACAAAGACAGAAAAAAATAACAATGACGTAGCAGGGAATACAAAATAAAGAAGAAATCGTATAGAATTCCTTATTAATAACGGTAAAAAAAACATTTGATTAAACTTATAAATACGCAATTGTTTCCCTTAAACGTCACAAACAAAGATAAAGTAAATTATAATGTAAACATAGGAAATAAGGTACCTCTTCATAAATATAACAATATGAGTCACATAGATAAAACAAGTACATATATTGTAATAAAATATGCAAATTTATTGATACCAATAACGACCACGCGCGCTATAAAAGCAGAGGCTAACTTTGTTTTCAAAAATTCGGAAATTACTTTAAATACAAATATTTAGCACGGTGGGAGGGTACCTAGTACTGTAGTGCCCTAACTGGGTACCACAAGTTGAAAACGATCACCAGGCACATATAAGTGAGATCCAGCAGGCTCAATAGATAGCTAGTTCCCATTTAGGCTTTATTGTTTACCACCTTTGGCCACATCATAAACGTGAGGTTATGGTAAATTAAACACAAGCATATCCACATGAAAAATATGATGGCAATGTTTGTCTATTTATTGTCCAATGTACTCGTAAGGTTGCACTTACATTATTTAGCAGAAAAACTGAAAAGTTGAGATGGAACCGTTGATCGTGGTATGGACATGTTATGAGGAAAAATGAATGCCACGTGACTAAAAGAGTTATGAATATGAAAGTGTATGGAAATACGGGAAGAGGAAGATCGAAAAAGAGATGGATGGCTTGTGTGAAAGATGATATGGGTAAGAAAGGAAGGAGTGAGTGAACGGATAGAAGAGACGAATGGAAGAAGCGTACATATTGCGCCGACCCCAAATGATTGGGAACAGAGCAGATGATTGTTAAGCAGGAAAATAAATACTGACAGTGGTAAACAATCTGTCATTTATACTTTCGATAAATCCACAATTAGTTTTTGCCCTACTGCAAAGGCCTATAAGTCGAAAATGTTATGTGGCAAATTGCGAATTAACTACAATACACGTTCGTTCTGTCGGGTGCTTCAGTTTATTCAATAAATACATCATCCGGCTTTTTGAGCGAGAGTCGAGATTGAAATTGATCAATCCGGTACGTTGGCCCCTATTATGTGAATGGAGATATACACAAAAACGTATTAAATGTAATTCCATACACCACAAACATCTCAATATTTCTAAAAACAAAATTAACTTGTTTTTGGTCAGACTAGCTACGATTTTAACTCAAATTAGCTTTTTGTATAAAAGTTGACTATCTGGCAGATAGTAATCGTCCATATTTTGTCGACCTTGAACAGATTTTTTCACTCCATTTGAAGAAACTCACACAGCGGGGTAAATTGTATTGAAACGGGGAGCGCATCCCACATATTTCGTAGTTCGCAAGAGAAACGTTGAAAGAATCGTTGCGTGGACGACAGACGCGGATCGAAGATATGAGAATGAGCTTCATAGCGACTGCAGAATTATATTACGTTCTAGTTTTTAGGGAATTAGACCAAACCTTCCTGTGATCCAAGATTAATTTTACAAAGTTAGCAAAATGCAGAGAGAGAAGCTCGCTTCGAATGTGTAGCTTCTAATCGCAGCGACTGATTGCCTAATCGGCTAGTAATGCTGGCTCCGACACTGTCTTAGTTAATTAAACTGAGTTGGCCGCCTGCTGTAATTCAATTGAATGCGATGACCGTCAAGCCCAATCAGACTTGTCGTGCGCCAGATTAAATCGCATCTGGGCTAATTACTCGACCATCGCAAATTCATTGGAAGCAGCACAGTACATTAACGAGCTAAATCAGTAACTAATCTCCATATAAACACCCGGATTAAGTCCACCCTACTAATGGATGATACATATGAAACAGCTGAGGTTTGTGGCGACGAAAATAAATTAACCTTACGCGTTTAACAAAAAAGCTCCCCTAACCTTATCTAACGTTCATCTCACTTTATCTATATTAGGGCTTATGATAAATATCAAGTCAACACCTTTTTTAGCTTTTAGCGTGTTGTACTAATAAGGCACTACAATGGGAACCCTTGACGCGAATCATGTCGCAAGAAGCGATTGAAAAGATAATATAAGAAATAATAGTCGAGACAAACATAGATTATCATGCTTCCTCTCGGCACAAAAACTTAGAAGATATCTGTGGTAATTTTGTTCAAAGTTACTAATAATAGTTAAGTTATAAGAAGAATGTATTAAAGAAAATGCAAAATCCCCTGTGGTTGAAAATATATTATGACGCGTATGAACAACAATCACTACCATCTCATGGTCAGGTGTAAATTCTCAGAATTATAACCTAAGTAATTTCTCGGAACCGCCTCCAAAAAGCCACATGAAGATTAATGAGTTAGAACTCGATCCCTTAAGCCACCGAATGTAAACTTTAATATTATTTGTACAATACGGTGTTACTGTGGAATCAACGCACGCGCTTTGTTTTCAAAAC
The DNA here is from genome assembly GCA_951394255.1 of Polyploca ridens. NCBI lineage: Eukaryota > Metazoa > Arthropoda > Insecta > Lepidoptera > Drepanidae > Polyploca > Polyploca ridens. Next base: position 4,054,279 of record OX596252.1, read on the forward strand.
GACTGTTTCTACTTACGAGCACAGTACTCGGAAACCGATGGTACTTTGTAAATAGTACCCTATTCTGAACCAACTCTTCGAAAACCTAGTTCATGAGATGCGTATTGCATTCGAATCTCGCGAACAGATGTTTTTAATCGACGTTGACGCTCAGGGGTTTAACCCTCGTACTAATTTCTAACAATGTGTTAAATATACTATACGTGTTAATAATAAGATTAATATAAAAAAACATGATCGCATATAAAATTTACAGGGGTTATAAACCTTCGTGATTGAATGCAATTATCTTTAAAAAAGTTTTAATAACAAAATCGTCATCAACAAAAAGGTATTGTTCATGACTACACGCCACACGCCCTTATAAACACCCCCTTTATGCTTTCAAATAATTAAATTAGGATCTATCTCATTAAAACCCATACAATAACACGATTGGACAAAAATCATTCCTAGTGCAGTACATACAACGTTCTTAATCAAGCATTCCATTGCAACCATTAATTGGAACATTTATCTTATCTGTAGAGATACGTTGGCGATACATCAAATTATTTTCTTTACGCCCCATCATTAGCAACAACCGCAACTAGTTACCAAGTTACCACTTATCCATTAATGGACCTATTTTAAATGTATTAATTATGCAAAACTAAAATGGTAGTAGTAGATCATTAAATAATTTTTTATGCAATTAATTGACTTCACATACCTTACTATTTATTGGATGCAATGATTAATGGAACACACAACGCGTTATTTAGTGAAAACAACGACAAATCTAGTTTCAGAGACATGCCCTTGCTATCCATCTACATCCACCAGTGCTTATTTATTTTTTGTGGGACTACACACTTTGTTTCACAAAGAAACAAACACCCATCCAAAGAAATTGAAATTCTTTACGACACCATTTACAGACAGATCAGATATAAAGAATAATCTGGTAATGATTTTAATATTCGGGAACAATCTTAAACCTCTCAATTAATACCAAATTAATATAACATATATATATACAAGACATCCCTGTATCTCTTCTAATAAATAATTGAAACTAGTAGTTCACAGACTGTATTAATAAAAACCAGGTCCAGCATCTAATAGAACTAGAGATAATTAGGAGCCGGTTAACAATATTAATAACCACAGAATAGGAATGAAAAAACAAAAATAATCTCATACAAGTGTCAACAACATTGGACTCGACTGATTCCTCTGGTAAATGATTGTCAGGCAACTATTTAAAACGCACTTAAGCTCACTTTATACTATGTTAGGGCTATTTAATATTCCATCGGAGAAGTAAACAGGGGTCAAATGTCCCATAACTCCAATCCCGAGTTCTGGTGCCGCGTGGAAAACACGACCGATTTACATTTTTCTACGAAACTGTTTGTATAAATGCGCCTTTCTTTTGTAGCGGTGCTACTTACTATACATGTAATTCAGACAGCCTACTTAGAATTTTATTTATATTTTACCGCGTAAGTCTTAAGATGGATAAAGGATGTTCTTAGCTCGGCTATTAATTTAAAAACACACTTCAAATTGTATAAAATTAAACGAGTAGCTAATTAGAATCACCAAATAAAGGTAAATGAAAATAAAAACTATCTTATCAATTAATAACACCTAATAAAGGCGTGCGCCTTTTTAAAGCTAGAATATTTTAAACAGTATTTGTTAAAATGCTATTAATTATGCAAAATCGTAAGCTAAATACGTTTTACAGAAATAACTTATTTACGCGTAACAAGCTTGTCCGCCCGCGTGCTCAGCATTATGTATGAATATGCAATAATTATGGAATCGGTGAAATTAATTCAGAAAAAAGATTCGCTTCACATATGGCGGGCGACGGGTTCGCGAGTACAAAAAATCAGGTAAGGAAATACGATAACGCAGGAGTGTGACCCTCGGATATCCCTTGGATAACAAAAATAACACGTGTCTCCCATTCATGACACATTTACACTTGTGTATCCTAAATGTCACCCATGTTAAAAATTGCTTTGGGGAAATGGGGAGTAATGTGGACTTGGTTTCTAGCCCATACATTTTGTGCCCATACATTTTAGAAGGATTAACCCGTTGGTTCTCGCGAAGGACGCGCGTCCTATTATAACAATTGATGTCATTGTTATATTTTTAACCGCGAGCCAAGCGATAAGGATACTTCCAATAAGTTTGCACGTCTTTGCGGATTAATAACCTATTGTTCATAATCAACATAAAAAAGGACACAACAAAAATTTTAGAATTACACACACACAAGAGACATTAAAAAATTATCAATTATTCGATTCATTATTTATGTCCCTCAAGACATGACATGAGAGCTCCTGACGGCGAATAGCATAGCTTAGCTACGTAATTAATTATGCATCAACATGTGCCAGCCTTCCCCAGCGTACTTGAATTCTATGTACCACTGTTCTTAGATAAACATCAGATGCAAGTACGATCTGATACAAGCAAATATACTGCGCATCTTACCTAGAATACAAATAAAATAATATTAAATATTGAAATAAAGCGACTAACCTTTTTGTGTCGATAGGTTGTGCGGCTTCCATCGGAGGCGGGGGTGGGGGCGGTGGGGGCGGCGGGGGCGGGAGCGACTGAGTCGGGGGCGGCGGCGGCGCATCGGGCATATCTGGGACTGAAGCCACCTGAACTGACTCCGCAGGTTTCACATCGAGCAGTTCCTTCAAGTCTGGTAACTCCGGTAACTCCAACTCCGGTAAAGGTGCCATCACCGGTGCGACGGGCGAGGTTACCACAGACGGAGCTATGGACCCCTCGGTCGTAATAGAATACTGTACGTCGCCCGCAATGCCCGGGAGATGCGGTAGGTCGAGGGGCATCTCAAATTCCGGCACCTGTTAAACGTCGATTGATGTAGGACCGTATTTTTTTGCGATATCGGTTATTGTATATATGGGTAACATAAACAACAATAACAATTTCTTTTGTAAAGTAGTAATAGTAGTATTGTTAAGTAGTAACAAAAATTGAAGGCAGTTTAGTTGAGTAACGTGATATGATTATTGGAAGCTATACGATACACCACTTGCTAAAATTATTAAAAGAAACAAAAAACCCGACTGCGTAAAACATAAATTAACTGAAAAGAGAAAAACAAGCTCTTAAATCTATAGAATTTTGAATATAACTTGAATTTTATAAGGCATTGCAATCGGGGACAACCAATTATGTATAAAAAAAATCTATAGATTTAGGTCGGCCGCATACTATAAGAAATTTTCTGTCAGAAATTTCCGGACGCCCGCCGGAAGGCACTTTCCCCATACATTTTGTTCTAGACCCCGCATACTATCCGAAAATTCTGACGTAAAAATGTATGAGCAAGCGAATTTCTGACAGAAAATTTCTTATAGTATGCGGCCGGTCTTAAGAGCTTGTTTTTCTCTTTTCAGTTAATTTATGTTTTACGCAGTCGGGTTTTTTGTTTCTTTTAATAATTTAATTTATTTCAGACTTTTTAGTTTTATACAGAAAGAGTTGTATGTATTAAGACGGGGACTAAGCTCAATTTCACAAAAATGGGTTTCTTTGAGACGCGAGTATGACGCAACCCAATGAAAATACCTCACACAAAAAATAATGTGGACAGACAAGGGCCTGAAGAAAAATGTTAACCGAATAGAATATTGAAAAGTGCTTTGTATTCCCCACAAAAAAATCGTAAACTAGTGCATAAAAATAAACTTTGGCGTCGTAATTCTCTGTATTTTCAGCGACAACAACTAATTTTTTTTTTGAGAATATGTTAGATACTGCATTATATTGAAATGTTAACCGGATAATTATTAAATTTAATGAGTATTTTCTGTATAATCTAAAGAAAACGCAAAAATAAATATCCAAGCGGCAACTAGTCATATTGTCAACACAAATATGATTTACAATTTTCAACCCTATTCCACGCTGTCTAAATGTAGCAATAGCTTACGCGGTTGTTCTTTAGTCGTCGGGCAACGCTCGACCTGCATGGTTGGTACCGGACGCTTTGTGTCGATTTTTTTTATAAGCATTTGAGTATTGCTCTATACAGATAGCAATAGAACACATATTCGTATGCCCTGAGTGCAAGCGTCCTTGGTCGAACGTCTTGGCGATAGCCGCATAACCATAGTATACATACAACAAAAACAAACATGAAGATAAATCAACTAATCCCAAGAATCTTATATCTATGGATATTTCATTACCTTATTATATCTGAAGACGAAAAATTTCACCTTTATTACGTCACACATACATTCTTTTTCAGTGACAACCATTGAATTATTACGCTATTCAATGGTGACAACGTTGTTAGCTATTTCAGGACAAACTTGGGACATATACATTTTATTATGTAGTTAGTTGACTTTCTACCACCTACTACTTTTAATTATATAGTCAACACAAATATGATTTACAATCTTCAACCCGTATTTTTTCGATTTGGAGTGGACAAACCCAAAAGTTAAAATTAGAAGCCATTGAAAGGGATGACAATTTCTGGAATCATAAAATGAAACATGAGTTGGTTCGATTTTATATGAACTGCCTTCTCCCAGACATACACGTGGCATGCCTATACACGATGGTATTGTATCAGTAATGCAAAGCAGTTTACTATTCGGGCAGATACAGAATAAAATTCAGTCAAGATTTCTAGATTTTTCTGAATTTAATACATCAGTAGCACGGAATCTTTGCCAAGCGCTTATCTCCTAAAAGCAGTGTTTCTCATTAATGTTTTTAGGCTCGTTGATGCGCTTGTAGTGTACCTAACTTGATTAGCCGTTCTTAATCGATCGACAAAGATAAGCAATTGCTGATGTGGACGGTATCCGGATGGGTGACCGTCTAGTGGTATTTCAACTCGAGCATTTTCCGTGCTTTAGGAGGCACGTTCTCGTAGAATCGAGGTTCTTTTTTATGCATGCGGTCTACCTTCCGTTCCGTCTTTGCACGCTCCATATTCACGGTCGCCAGATCTCGTAGAATCGAGGTTCTTTTTTATGCGTGCGGTCTACCTATGGTCTCATCTGAAGACTTTAAAGAAAACTCATAGGTAGAGGGTTGAAGGAAATTTACTAATTAATTACTATTACAAAAAATTATGTACAAAATGACGTGGAAAAATCGATAGAGTGACAAAACAAAAAGCTTTGTCAAATAAAGTTTAAATTATTATTTTTCTGTAGGGTATGAAACCTCTACACACGTAAAGCCGTTGTTCTCGGCTATCACTAAATTGTGTAAGTCGTTATGCTAGTTGGAGATCTCTTAGGCGGCTTGGAAACTCCAACGAAGTTGAACACTAGCCTATCTCCACCAATTTGCAGTGGCCATGCATGGTGGAATATCTGTCCATTCTTTTCAGTAGTATTCCTGTTACCTTTATTCTTATTTCACTCAGCAGTGATTATGTGCTGATGATGATGATGTTTGTTATGATTACTTCTGAATAGAGATTTAATGGTACTCTACGAAATGTCAATACGCTATACACGTTGATATCTCTAATATGTATGTATGTACTATCAATCTTCCCCATACCGTCATATTATGTAAAAAAAAACATCACAGAAAATTACCAAGAACTTATTAAAATATTATATTTCCTTGCCATTTAACGTTAAATGTATCTGTTTACACCAAAATCCTAAGGTTAAATTACACCCGAAGGTGAGGATTATTTTTACCAATGATTGTCCGAAACGTGTCTTCAGACGTCGAGCACAAACCGCTGGCTGAAAGCGGCCGTGATTCTGTAAAGCTTGCTAAGATAGTACAATACAAGTTCTCATAGAATTACGTAAACGCGATAGTTACGTCAATTCTTTGCAAACTTTACACTCGGGGTACTGATGCCTACGTATGTGTGTATCGGCGAAGATTTGGCTGCGTTCAGTAAAAAATATATAACGGTTGTATCAATGTCCCCCTATTCCCTCTAATGGGAAATTAAATTTAAAGTCGCGGCAACTCACATACATAAAATATGGCAGCTTTAAAACTTGATTATATCATGGATTATTAGTAATCCTATCTCTTCGGTAGGTATGTAAAAAGGAGAATGACCATTTTCTAAGGGGAATTCCACTTCGAAAATGTTTGTGTCACAATGATTTATTTTTTATTTTGTAGAAAAAATACTATATTTTCATAATCAGTAAACAGTTTTAATTTTCTGACCCGGGTTTAAGAGCTTTTTTCTTTTTTCTGATGCAGAATTTAAGATTATAAAATGCAAAAAATGGCTATTTACATAGTTTGTTTTAGTAATTCAATGGTTTAGAATTAGTAAGTCGGTAATCTTAAGGTTTTTTAATGGAGGCCACTAAAAAATACAATTTGTGTTTATTGTGATGTTTTGCAAAAGATTAAACGTAGGTATGCTAGACTTTTTGGCGGGATCTTGCAAAGTCACATAGCGTCTTCGTTTTATTTCCATAAATTCCTGTAATTTCAGGTTAATGCATATTATCAGTGGTGTTTTATCCAATAAAGATCAATCTATGTGCACACAAGTTCAGTGAAATTAATTATATATATTGTGACTTTTCAAGTTATCTCAAAAGGTCCGTGAGAAGTTTTAGTACAATGACAACTATTTTACTAAAATATATCTGTTACGGACGGTGACTGATAGTGCGGACTATATGAAAATGATTTATTTAGTGACCAGAACTAAAATATAACTTGACACTGGCAAAAATAAGTCCTCATAAAAAAGATTTGGTAGCCAAACTTACCTATTCAAAATATAACTCGACACTGGCAAAAATAAGTCCTCGTAAAAAAGATTTGGTTGCCAAACTTACCTATTTATAATATAACTCGACACTGGCAAAAATGAGTCCTCATAAAAAAGATTCGGTTGCCAAACTTACCTATTTATAATATAACATGACAGTAGCAAAAATAAGTACTCATAAAATGGATTTGGTTGCCAAACTTAAAATTAAGAAGATTTTATTTTTCGTAAAATAAATTAATACTTTTAAGAAATTATTTTATGTTACTTGTTACTTTTTATAACTATACTATTATCGTAATAGGTTCTTACATTACATTCTGTTTGGAAAATAATCATTGACATCAAACACAATTATAAATAAAATGTGTATTTGGCATTTCTGCTACCTTTAACCGACGAATATTATCTAATATCACTCTCGTAATTTCGTTTCATCATTACTAGCGTTATTCATCAGAAAAAGCTATATAGACCGTATTTAACTACGACAAACCTAATTTAACACCTGGCAACATTCGATATTAATAAAACTGTGATTCGAATGGCGTACGGTTTCAGATATCTGTGGTGCGGAAGGCGTACCTACAGGTGTAAAGGAGTTCAAGCGAATATATTATTAATGCTGTTTTTAATCCTCGGGATAGAAAAATATTAATATTTTGTGAATGAACATAATAAAATAAGACTTGATTTTTGAATCATATTTAATTGAGACACGCGATGACACAATAGTGGGCCCAAATATGGTCAATCTCCTTTGGTTTATATACCTTTTTATCTATAAAATAATTTTTTACACGTTTTGTAACAAAACGTCATTTTCAATCATATTTAACCGGGAGCACATTTCAGCGGAGGGTGCAATACGAATTGTGAGCAGTTTGCTCAGTAGTGGTGAACAGTTTAAGTTACATATATTAGGTCATTACATATGAAATTGGCGTTTTGTACGGGAGGAATATAAAGTCAATTTTTATTTTGTAAAATATATTTAATAAATCAAAGTATGCACCGTTGTTATCTATGCACTTTTGCCATCCCATAGGTAGTTTATTGATCCCTTTACTAAAAAACCATGGGGGCGAGAATTAATAAACTCTTTGAAGGCGGTTTGGACTGCCGCATCGGAGTTGAATTTTTTTCCTTGTAAAAAGTTTTCCAAATTCCGGAAAAAATGGTAATCTGTTGGAGCAAGGTCCGGGGAGTACGGTGGATGTCACAAACATTCCAATTGTAGCTCATCTAACTTAGCGGTTGTTTGTTGTGCAGTGTGTGGTCTTGGGTTGTCGTGAAGCAGCAGTGGCCTAGAGCGATTGACCAATCTCGGTTGTTTAGCAGCTAGTTCTTTCTTCATGGTTTGCAGTTGCTGACAATAGATATCTGCCGTAATCGTTTGGCCAGATTTTAGAAACCTGTAGTGAACGACAACGGCGCTAGTCCACCAAACACTCAAAAGTAACTTTTTCTGAGTCAATTTTCGTTTAAGGCAGGATTTGGCTGGGTCTCCAAGGTTCAGCCATTGCGACGAGCGCTTCCGATTATCGTACAGTATCCACTTTTCATCACAAGTAATGATTCGATTTAAAATCCCTTCATTATTGAGTCGGTTGAGCAAAGTAACACAGCAGTTGACGCGTGTTTGCAAGTTCGATTCACTCAATTCATGAGGTACCCATCGTTCAAGTTTTTTTACTTTCCCGATTTGCTTCATGTGGATTAATACAGTTTTATCACTTACCCCGAAGCCTGCAGCTATCTCTGAAGTGCTTTATAATGGATCCGCTTCCACAATAGCCTTTAATTCTTCATTTTCCACTTTGGTCTTCGGCCGTCCACGGGGTTGGTTCTGAAGGTCGGCTTTTCCGGAACGAAAACGTTGAAACCAAAAACGTACAGGGAATTAATATGGCTTACCGATGTACCTGCGCAGAAAATACATTTTCCAAGTGCGGGAAACGCTATTGGCCGACAGCTGCCGTCATGTTAGCGCGCGCCGTGCGGAGGGCCGTGACTTGCGAGTGAGATAGAACTAACAGCTGCAGTGTATTATGAACCTTATAGTAGTGATCTAAGGTTGATTGTAAGTTTGAAGCATTCTTTCGTTAATCTTCGGGGCCATACTTTCTTTTCTGTGCGAACGAAGATTCACGACGCGCCATATAAGTTGAGTAATACTGTACCGTGCTTTCTTTTGCGACACCAGCGCCGTACACATAATTAATCTTTCGAGCTGTTTCTGCAGCACTGGTGCCACGGCAGAACTCGTACTCGTAAATATACCGATATTTCATGTTTTCCATTGTGCGGTAATAAGCGACGCCAAAGAAAAAAATAATGAGGAAAATTTATAAATTTGAATTTGGAATTCTTAACCAAAGAAGAGATATTTGAGATCAAAGTGGTCAGTACGACAAAACGCTAATTTCATATGTAAGGACCTAAATAATTTATACTGTTATGAAAATAAATAGATAGATTATTATATGTCTAATATCAATGATATTTTTTTTTGAAAATTGTTCATCGTCTCATATTATGTATCAACATGTCAATACATTAAGAAATCCGTATCTATTCTGATTTCCTTACATATACTATGCAATTTTCCAAAAGTACACACACATCAGTCATTCCACATTCTAGGTTGTGTGAGTGCATTCGTCGTTTGAAATCGTGAGCTGTCCGCGCCTTAAATGTAATAATGTATTAATGTGTATGTAAGTAAATGAGCGGTACGCTAAAGGAATGCTAACAACCATCGCAACTCTGTGATTTACGTATGGTAACGGCTCAGTACCTACTGTCCTTGCATTAAATGTGATTTTTTGCAGTTTACGTCAAAATGGTAGCATAAAAGTATTACAATATATGCATATATGGAATGGTCTATTTACAAGCTTTCATTTGATACCCATATTGTTATAATAACGAAACTTTTATTTTTAATACCCCCCCTATTTTTTTATTCTTAGGCGCCATATAAAAATAATATACCCTATGACACTCCCCCAGTCAACACGAATCTAACGACACCTCATATGCTTAAATCCATCAAGCCGTTTAGGCTGCAGAGCGGCACAAAGAAATAGACATACATACATACATACATACATACATACATACATACATACATACATACATACACTCGAAAAACATAACCCTCCTTCCGGGTCAGTCGGGTAAAAAAGCCAAACGAAAGGGCCCTTGAAGGAATGCAGAGTGTGGCTTTAGATTCCCGCCATATTGACGGAGGTTGATATATTATTTGGATTAGATGCACTCCAAAAAACGATAGGTACCTGCAATTTATATTATTTGTACAAATAAAAAATATTCATAGTACTTTCCCTCAAGGACCCGTTTGATTGACTCAACCTCTGTGTGTATCGCACTATCGAAAATCGAAAGTCTTCAAAAGTCGAATTGTTATGTCGGGTAGACACAGTCAATCATTATTCTAAACGGGGCCAGCCTAGACCTAATGCAATAACAACTCATCAATCAACTTTAGAAGTTTCAACTACTCAATGAATCAGTTAACCAAACTCTTCTGCGAATGTGCCTAGATAAATATGACATCACATTTTATTGGAACACGCGATCCCTTCGAGATTATAATTAATGGAAATTGGGGATTACCGAAAGATAATAAAACATGTTCTTACCACTCCCATTCCGGGTGTGTACATATACTCGTCGACTTCTCTCTTCAGCACATCCCTATTTGTTATAGAAGATGGTGCGGGTTCCAGTAGACTCTTGCTCTCAACTTTGGTGTTAACTTTCGGGGTATAAGTTGGGGCTTTATTCACGGTACCGAGGTACGGGCTCTCGTCGGTATCCAAGATCAATAGTTCACCAACAGTTGTCATGTTGTCTATAACGGCGCTCAAGTCGAAATCTTTCTTGGGTTTTGGGCTTTTCAATTCAGCCACTTTCACGTGATAGAAATGGAGTTTCTCCTAAAATAAAAAGTATTGTTTTGAATATTTTCTGAGATACGATCGAACAGAAAAGTAGAACTTCTCATTTTATGGCTGCGTGCGTAGGATTTTACTGGTTGTTTATCGAAACCAGTCTGTTTTATTGCCAATACCAAAGCCTTGTTTCTCAAAAATTTTACCAAATGTAGTTTTGTTTCCTGTTTTTTGCCTCATTATAATAAAAGTAGTGATTATTACAAAATTCCAAGAAAAAGTATAATCATAATAAATTACTTCAAGTGTCGAAGGACACCCAACAGGAGCGAAGCGTTTTGACCTGATTGGTGGTTACTGGTAAATAAGACAGATAAGAGTAATCTACGTATATCATTAAAATTACATTTATCTTACTTAAAACTTTACGGAATTGATAATTTAAACAATAGTTATTAGAATCTGGATAAATCTAGAGATGTAGGCCGTGGCGTTATTAGTTACTGGTTGGGTATACAGGTCGTTGTTTTGGTCAGCGACGAGCGACTCATGGGTCGATAATACAAATGATACTGGTGCTAAAAAAATATAAAAAAATTCTTTATTTTTTTTCATAAAAAATAAAAAAATTAAAATTTTAAAAATCATGTAATAAGTTAATGTGTAGAAATAATACTCAACGGGAGTACGAGGGAGTAAAGGGGTGGGGCGATGGCGGCTTGCGCCTAGCTCTAGTCTGTGCACGTGCCTAGTAACCATACTTTGCGGTAATTTTATTTCAAATTGAATAAGGTATTTCTCAACATATTTACAGTATTTAATGGAATTAAGTCCATTTTTGGGGAATATATATTTTGTACTACCGCTCCTGGGTCGCTTGTCGCCAACCAAAACAACAGCCTGTATAACTGAAATATTATTATACCTGTATTCCTTTATCATTGGACTGCCCTTGAGTCTTCCCACTCAAAGTAACCTTCTTAGGCTCATGCTGGTACCCATCCATTCCGAAAACTGATTGATAATGCTCGTGAGTGATTGAGCTCGGATACTTAGCGCTGGAAAATACTTTGATCGCCTTTTGCATTCCAGTCAGTTTTTCCACTTTAGATCTAGAAACTTCTATTCGTTCATGAAGTTTATTCGTCTTGTCCATGTTCTGCTTGATTCTGGTGATGAGGCGTGTGAACACATCGTCGACTATCCCATTGAGATTATCAAGCGTGTCAGCGATCTGAAGTATCGTCTCTTCCGTACTAAGATCGCTTGGCACTAAATTAATTTTGTAGATTCCCTCCATGGTTTATCTCTATGCGCGAGTAGATGAACTTCTGCAACAAAGGATTATTTATGATGCCCTTACGTCTCACACACTATCTGTGTATTTAGGATATGTTTATAATAAAGGATGTTACAATAATCCTCCCTTGGAAAGGTAAAATAGAGGATGTAATTAAGTATGAAAAATTTTAATTATGGAAATATACTAAGTACCCATGAAAATTGGTGCCATTTGGATATTATTAATGATTTCAATGTATTTGCTAAATTTTCCTTATTATAAGGACGAAAAAAGGAGATAATCAGTATTTGTGATTTACGTTGGAAGTTAAGAGGTATTTGAGCGTTCTTTTAAGTTAGAACGATTCCTCGGGAATGCAAATGCTAATGCAAATAAAGGATTGTTTTTTGTACGGCATAGTACAAACTATGATCGTAAATATTAAATTTGCATTGATATAATAAAAGCGATGGAAAAGATTGTACAGTCGAGTACACTAACTTATAAGCACTGCAAACACTTCAATAATTAATTAATATTATGCTTATACCTATGCATGTGCACAAATGGACATATCTCCGAATATAATTTGTCAAATATGAATGAACCACTTTTTTCCGATGATATATATTTATGAACTGAAATAATGTCAACATATTACCCGACTCGACTGTACATCGATAAACTTAGTAGGATAAAAATGCACAGTAACCCCGATAGGTGTTAACTTATAGAGCCTTCGGCATTAAACTAGTTTTACTGAAATAAAATAATATTAATTACTATGTTTCTTACCTACTAAGCTTCGTTAAAATCATCTAAAATAAATTAATAAGGCACAAGAATTATCACTAGACAACACATCCACATTCTTGTGTGAAATAATATTATGTCCAATATTTTATAGCACTTCGTAAAGCTTCCTAAGTATATTATTTACAATTCAGTCACTAAAAGTCTATTTTATCAGTACTGTGTCACTATTTATCGTACGCAATGATAGGCTTAATTTTTTGACAAATTTATCGTATGCGAGTCGGCAAGGAACGAGTGTAGATTGTCATTCGCGGGGTCGGTGCTCCACGAGAAGCGACAATACGCGTCCGGTGACATGGTGGGGTCGAGGATCGCAGACTCCTCGGCCAGCTGCCCCGCCGACAGCATGTTATTCAGGTGTTTGTTGATGACTGCGTCACCCGGACTCACATAGCCGCTCGATGCTGGCGGCTTCAATGGCACAGAGTTACGTACGGGTTGCTTATGACTAGGCAAGGCGTCCAATGACTGCAGTTGGATATAACTGCTGTCAACGCCATTTTTTGCTGACTGTGGCAAGGAAGGCATTGTCGGCAAGCTTTCCGGCCCAAATATTTTGTCGGCCGACGGTCCTAACTTAGGAAAGTTCATCATCGATCTCGTTTGAGCGTCCTCGGGGCGCACATAGCCCGACGAAGTGGGCGGGTGACTTCTTATTATGCTAGGCGGCGCTACTCCAGTTGTGAATATGGGCGGAGATAGACCTGCCATCACATAGCTCGTGCTCGCAGGCTGAGGTGGGCTCTTCGATGGAGACATTTTCAGTTGCGCTGGAGCTGACTGTACGTAACCGGTACCAGGGTTGACTACGTGTTGCACATAGCCGCTAGCGGGTATTTTCTTAAAAGATTTGTCGCTTAAGTAGGGCGAATTCTGTCGCGATTCCTCCGAGTCGGAGTTCAGAGAGTCCTTTTCGTCACTTACTCCGTTCTTTATCCTCATTGGTTCTAAATGTTCTTCTAAATGCAGAGAGGAATCCGAACCGTCATCGGAAGTAGAAGCTTGCCTCTCCATTGCGCCTCGAGAAGTATCCGACAAAGCGGTACTATCCGTGTGGTCGCTAGAGCCACAATTGTTTTCATTACTTTGTTGCTTGACATCGGGCGAAGGTACAGTAGTTCTACTGTTCGGCAACAATAACATTTCATCAGATGCAGGCTTCTCATCATTAGTTGTTGGATTCCATCCTCCATACGGAAATTTTGTTGTTATGTCCTTTTCAGGGATAGTTAAGCCATTGGGTAAAGTAACTTTTATATCCTCCCTTTGTTGACATCTTTGATAAAATTTTATTGAGCCATATATGACGCCAACAAATCCAATTACACCCATAAAAATAAGTGTCATAGTAATTCCATCTCGGCTCTCGCATGCAACTGTAATAGGTTCACTCCATTCACCTGGGTACTCTAACATCACACTTTCATTTCTTGCTGGAACAAGTTCATCTATGTTATCAGCCAAAACTCCATGATATTGATCCTCATCAAAATTCAGAGCTCTCACTTGATATGTTTCTCCTACTACTACTCCTTTGCAATATGTCAAAGATATAGATAGCCTAGTACTATTTTGTATTTCTGGTTGTTGATCATCTTTAATTATCTTAACTTGGTATAGGTCTACATATCCACCAGGTATTGTTGGTGGTTCCCATTTAAGAAGGTTATCACCAGTTTTTATTTTTGGTGCCTTTAATTGACTGGGTGGGCCAATTCGTGTCCTCACAAATATAGGAGTATTTGGACTACTTTTGGAACAGCTACCAATGGCACTGTTGCAAGCTTGAACAGTCAAAGAATAATTTTTAAATCCATTTAACCCTGTTAATTTAAAATGTCTTCTTGTATCATTATCTTTGTCTTTATCAGCAACTTTATCAATACGAAACTCTTCTTTATCATTGAAAATCACATACTTTCCTATTACTCCATTCTTTGGTTGGGGTGGATCCCATGATATTATCAAGGAGTCACTTTGGACATCTGATATAGCAACATTTCTAGGACTTGTTGGGGTATCTTCTGTAGTTGTAACACTAGTTGAAGCGTTTTCTAAAGTTTTGATACCATAGGATGTGTTCAATGATAAAGCAAACTGATATGTTTTATATGGTTTTAAATTTGTGATGATGATTTCCATTTTTGTAGGATCACTAATATTCACTGTATAATTTTTCTCTGTAGTATCACAAATACTGCTTGTTCTCACAACAGGACAATATGTTATAAGATAGCCCTTTATGATACCCTCTTGTAAGGTGCATGCCATTGTCCATGTGACCCTAACATATGTTTTTCCAGGAGCATCATGGTTTACTTTTACTGGAAATCCGTACATTGGTATTGCATCTTTAGAAATGTCACAAGTGGCCCACACCATTCCACTAGTCTTTGAGCCATGATTGGCTGATATAGCAAACTGATATTTGTATTTTCTCGGCAAGTCAATGACATGATCTGTCTTTTTACCACCCAAAACAGTGAAATTCATACGGCCTGCACATACTTTTGTTGAATTATGCTGACACCAGAAAAGAGTATAGTTGTCAATATTGTTGATACCTACCCATGACAATTTATATGTACCATTTTCATAGGCAAGTTTTGTGAATGAAGGTACACTCAAAGTTTCAGTATCTATTTTTGGTGGAATATAAAGATGACTGCTATTGTATGAAGATCCCATTTCATTTCTAGACCAAACTGAAACTTCTATCCCTTCTAGTGATGCTTTATTCAAAATAACATAGCTCATACTTTTATTTTTTTCAGGATAAATAGGTGGTGCACTTTTTGAACCTGTCGTAGCTATAACTTTATATGTAAAATTGTCACCTGCTTCTTCATACTCTGCGAGCTGTTTCCAGTATACGTAAATCATTCTGTTATTATCAAATGATGCCTGATGGAAGGCCCCAGCTATCATATCTGGAGGCCTTCTTGGTCTCTCACTTGCCGTGTAAAACATTATGTATGTAAAAGGAGACCAAAATTCTGGCCGTACAGCTTTCTTTGATCTTATGTATATCCTCACTTCATACTGCATATGTGCATATGGCAGGTTTGAGAGCAAAAACTTGTATGTTTTGTTTTGTAATGGAAGGCTGGATGTATCAACGCTATGAAAATAGGCAGTATTATCAATTTTTGCAATCTGATATTCAATTTTATGTTCAACACCACAGTCCAGAAGGTCAGCCATGTTAAAAGGAATGTTCCATTTGAGCATAACACTATGTGAGTCATTGGCAATAACTTTTAAATTACTTGGAGGATCTGGTTTGACTATAGAGTAGTGATCAATAGTGAAGTTTTGCTCATTACATCCAAAAACATTACAAGCTTTCAAAAGGAATGTGAACTCTAACTCAAATTGCATATATCGCGGATAGCTGCTAGTATTCCATGAGCAGTATCTCAATGTTCCAACCCTCTCAGCATAACAGGGCTGAAGAAAGTTTCCATTGAACAAATATGTAACTGAATAGTTTGTACGACTAAAGGTTTCTATGGAGGTCCAAGTACAATTCAAAATTTCAAGATTCATCGACACACACCCAAAATCAGTTACATTCATTGGAGTAGAATCAACCAGAACTCGATTGGCGCACTTTTGATTTGTTACTTTATTATGACAATACAGAGTGCGGGACTGCTTCTCCGGTTTTTCAATATACAACCTTCTTGTAGTGGCATTGTAGATTTCAGTAGGAATGGGATCGCCTCCTACACAAAGTTCCAGTTCCTCGGCCGTGTTTTTCTCAGCTACACATAATATTTCCAGAGGTTCGCCATACGGCACCTCTATCATGCCCTTAGGGTACAGAGACACGGAGATGTTTACACCGCTACAACTCGAAAATATGCATGGTAAACTTATCAAACACTCTATTATTATACACCATATCCAAAGCCCGAACTGCGGTCCCCTCCGCGAACCCATGCACTGTGTTCTCTTGTTATTTAGACATGAATATGCCATAACTGCTAATATTAGTTTGATGTCACTCCATTACGAAACGATGCACTTATAGTCCGGAGCGAACTGTGCGGGACGGTCAACACATTCCTTGTTTTTTATCTCGCGAGCTACCTAAATGGCGCACCACTGGTCCAGACACGATGACACACACTGACTGCTCACGGTTGCCTGACTTACTCGCTACACTACACACACGCAACAATAATATCGACACTCGCGGCCGGCCCAACGATCTACGCGAGATAGTATTGCGAGATTTTAATACTTAGAAGTGAACTTTTATCAAAATTTGTTATGCGCAAGAACTTGCTTGTGCCTAAATAAAATAGAAAGATGATGGACTTACTTCTCAGAATTGGTAAATTGCTAACTTCACTCCGGTTTTTGACTGTCGAAAACAAAATCAATAGCTAGGGATGTAGGCACGACTAAAAATGGACTCATTTATAGTCGATTTTGGAATAACATATAATTATACTGTAATTTTTGTACTGCATTTTTTTTTATTAAGAATTGTATTTTCGATTATTATGAAGTGCATGTTTGATTATTTTAAATTGTACTTTTAGACACTCATGGAAAATTTTGATTTGATTTATTATACATATAATATTTAATCTACTTAGTCTGTTGTCTTACATGGTCTATGTTGTGTGCATCTGTAATTGGTATATGTATCAGAATAGTTATATTATAATTATAATAATAGTTTAGGAGGAATTCAGTGACATACACACGTGCAGTAGAATTGTATATAGGTATAAAGATAATAAAGCGGAAGTGTTTTTGTTTGTTTTTTTTAAACGGGCTAATCTCTGGAACTACCAGTCGGATTCGAAAAATTCTTTCACTGATAGGAAACAACATTATCCCTGAGTATTATAGGTTTTTTTTATCCCAGGAACGCGGATGAAACCGAGGGGAACAGCTAGTTATGACATAAAGCTTTAGTCATCTGTGGTAAAACCAATGGGTAAAACAAGAATCTTATATATTATATGGATAATGCACCTGGAACTGTCAACTGAGGATGAAAAATTTCACCCCTAAAACATAAAAAAAGACAAATAATATGTATCTTTATCTCACTCTATCTTCAATCCAGTTGCTATATTACATACTTAAATTTCCAATAAGGGTAATAAATAAGAGAACATCTTTTAGGATTTTTTTATTTTCTTTGTTTTACTACATTACGATTTAAGTAAATAAACTGATTAGTGTAAACGAATGGTTAGTTTAAATTAAACAACTTTTTTTAATCATAACCAAAGTCTATCAAAACAATTAAATCTCCTTAAACTGATTCCAAAATGTAATGTCAATACTTTGGCAACACTGGTTCTGAAAATGGCAGATCTTTCAAATATTTTTATTACACTTCGATTTATTGTTGGAGATTTTCTGAACATCGATTGTGAAATTGTGTCTTCTGAAGTATGTATTGCGTGGTCAGACATTGCAAAAGTGTTTGGAATCCAAATACAACTATTAAATGGCATGGGTGAGTGTTTTATTACGATATTAAACATATACAAACAAGTTGAAATAATTTCGCATTCTAGGGTAGAATCATAGTTCCAATCATATTTTATAACTATGCAAACATTATCATAACCAGTTCTCTTTCCTCATTACTGTTTTATTAAGATAAAGTAACACTTAAACAATTTATTTTATACTCATAATATGTAAACAATAGGACTGAAGTGACCATATTTTTTTTGGATTTTCGTCTTTTTTGATGTGGTTTTTTTAGGGTTCCGAACCAAAAAGGTTAAAAGAAACCCTTATGGTGCCCCTCCTGGCTAAGCTTTACATTAAGTGACGACGAGTATAGTCGCGATTTTTTTTCTGGTGAAATAACATACTATTATAAACATACTTACGAAACGATTTCGTTAGGAAGCGAACATTTTTTTTTTTATTTAAAGCTTTACCCCACTCCGTCTGTCTGTCCGTCTGTCACCGCGGTATATTAGTTCAGCTTAGTTATGAGGTCCGGTTTTTATAACAGTTATGGCCCAAACCAGGAAACATATGTCTATCTAAGGGAGGTTGGAATCCTTGTAAGCCAGTCTGACTCTGACTCGCACTTGTCCAATTCTATTTTGGGTGTGTATGTACTTAAGTAATATTTATTTTATTTATTTTCAGTTTTCCCAAAGATCCAAAAAGAAGGTGACTATGGCTGAATATCTGGTCTATATAAGCCGTAAACAAAAATTTTACGTGACTGCAAAGATATGTAGCCTGCATTTTAAAGAAGAACATTATAATAATATAATAGGATAATGTATTATCATGTGTATGGACTCGCTTCTTATTGGAAATTATGTCACTACAATTAATTTTTAGAATCAGATCAGTGGATCTGAAGATCTGAAGAAACTTTACCTCTTTATAATATTATTACCTAGTAAATAGTAATTATATTGTATTAGTATACTTGATCTATGTACATATTTATACAATGTTAATTATAATATCTTTTATATCAATTGAGAGCTTTTTTCTTAATCACCTTGAAACCTGCGGGGCTATCGCGTAAGTCAATGGCATCTTTTTTTTTTATACCACTAAGGTGGCAAAACAAGCATACGGCCCGCCTGATGGTAAGCGGTTATCGTAGCCAATGGACACTTGCAACACCAGGGGTATCACTCGCGCGTTGCCGACCCTGCAGACTAGTCAAGAAAGCCATCCATTGACTCGTCCCGTGATCCGCTTGAAATCTTAAGGTGGCCCTCTGCGGCCGGCGCAATTTCAACGCGAGCACAGTCTAAAAGCTTGTTGTTTCATCCAACGTAATGTTTGACTGCGAAAAAAGAGAGAGCATCAGAGCCGTCGGTTATCAATCGGTAAATTCCGCTGATCACTCGCGGCCGCTTCGCTAGGTGGTCATTCATGATTTCGCATTCATAAAACTTTTTTCAGGAGTATACTTCTTGTGAAAAAACCTAACAAGTTTGTGAAATAAAAGTTAGTTATTTAGAATCTCCAATACATTTGCAAGCCTGGTATCTAAATGTTTTCTTTACTTTTACAATTTATAGGTACATTAGATATGGCCAAAGTTCAGGCAAAAACGCTGTTTTTCGGAGGCTTTGACTGAATTTGTTTCACACTTTTTTTAAATTACGCCTAGATACAAGGCTAGATATAGTGCACAGGATACTAATTTGTTTAAAACATCTAACGAAAAATGTTTAACAACGCCATAATAAGTACAGAGGTTTTGTATGAAAAGTATGACGAATTGAGTCCTCTCTAGTGAAGTTCATTGCAGTTTTAGTAGTAGCTGACTCCAATCCCCATTCGTTCCCGAGGGATTTATGGTTTTTCCCGGGATTAAATTATGTCATGTGTTAATAAAGGACATATTCTAACTCTTTGTGCAAAATTACATCCAAATCCGTTCAGCCGTTGCAGCATGGGCATGATTGTGGTGTGACAAACATCCAAATTTTCGTGCGTCATGGTCCGCAAACTGCAAATGAGTTGAATACACCTGGGCTAGGCTGTATACGTATATAATTTAATGAAACAACAGACTTTTATTGAGCTGCCCTGCCAGAACGGATTGGTCCTAGTGGGACCAACACAAATAGGAAAGTATTCCTAGTATTCTATAAAAATACCTAACACAAGGATAAATGAGACATTCTTCACACAAAGCTATCTGACTGATCCCAAACTAAGCAGAGCTTGTGCTATGGAGACCAGATATGAGATAACTGATATACAACACAATACTACATACATGTCGCACACAAATGCATGTCCTGGGTGGGAATCTAATCCATGACGTGCGGCGTAATAGTTGGAATTTTAACCAACCACACCAACTGGACTGGCCTGTCAATATAATATGTATATGTCCCAAGTTTGTCCCGAATTAGCTAGCAGTGTTGTCGCTGTAAAGAGAGAGAAAGAAATACATACGTGACGTCATTGAAGGTGAAATTTTTCATCCTCAATTGACAGTTTGAAATGCAGTATCCATCTAATATATAAGGGTACATTCCGAAATGGATAATATCGATCACAGCGATCACAGCAATAATTTGCGTACCGAATTAGATATCACGCTTATGACAGCTGAGAACTATCAACAATTCGGAACGCCCGTTATCGCGCTCACAGTATTCAAAACAGACCATTTGAGAATTTAATTAAAATCTGAATTATCAATGCACTAGGACTCCTTATATCTTTTATAAGTTAACTTGCAAAAAGGAATATCTGCTTTTTTTATTATTTTTCTCTCATAAAATCATAAAAAGTATCTTTGCCAAATAGAAAACCAAGAATCTTATTAGATTTTTGCCGTCACTTTTGACAGCGCTCACGGTGATATCAGTAGTGCAATTCTGTTCTTTTTTGACAGCTGACGACGACGACGTCCGTCGTCGCGGTCTATTCTCTATACATTCGTAGTGCGGTGCTACATTTTTCAATTGGTCAATTAATTAATGTTTAATTTTAGGAAGCTCCTATTAAGGTCGTATTATGTATCCATTATAAAAAAAAACCTGTCACTTTGTGGATCACTTTCATTTATGATAGTATCTGTGTAATTTTATGATATTTGAAGTAAGTATGTTTTATTACAAATTATTTATTATAAATCCAAGACTGTTCTTTGTCGAAATCAGTCAAAAACAAAGGCCCAGTTCAGCAGAGGACATCTCGTGACAGAATATGATGATGATACTAATTTTATAGTGGTTACAGAGTTGGTATACATATTTCAGATATCTGCAGCTCGGATAAGTCATATTATGGGCATCCTTAAATCAGCCAATGATGAAGATATCTTGGAAAAACGTCGTCAAGCTCAACAGTTGAGACTTTTGGCGAGTAATTCTTTAACTATTCTTGTTGAAATAAACATTGATTAAATTGTGCACAGCACTACAAAGTCAATGCATTTTTATTTACTGGAAATGCTAAAATTCTTCCAAATTCTATATAGAAGTCTTTGATATCTGGCTTATTTTTATTATTCCTTATAAAAAAATACCTCGTCAATTTAGTAGTATGTACTTACATACGAGTATGTTATTAAACATTATTCGTGAAAAAATGTTAATTGTTTCAATATTTTCAAAATATGGGCGCTATATCTAGCTTTCTTTTTGTGAAGTTTAAGTCGTAATATTAAGATAAAGTTAAACCAATGAATAGCCTTCATATTAAACCTTTAAAATTGGTATATTCAGTACATTAAAGTTTTACTAAAATATGAAATAAAATTAGCCTTTATCTAGTTTCCATATCATAAGTTTGCTTAGCTTGGGATTACGACTCAGATCATTAAAATAAATGAAATCCACTCGCAGAGCGCAGTTGATGTTTACAATACACCTTCCAGCCCATTTTAATTCTTTTGACCTATTCAAGTATTCAATTGTTTCGACATGCAATAGTCCGGGAGGTACTGATGCATTTTAGGTAGTATTAATATGCCGATCGATGGCCATCTTTTTCAATAGATCTTGAATGACTAATATGTGAACCACGCATCAGCGATGCACCCGCGGTGGGTTTAGGATTGGAAGGTTACGGCAGGGTAAACTTTTTTTTTTACAAATTCATGCGAGCAGCTGACGCGTGTTCCCCCCTCCACCATGCAGCAGACGATTTTTTTCAGCTCAGTATTATGTCAAATACTTATGAAACAAGTTTGAGCCGGCGTACTATGTCTTTTTTTTTACTGGGAGTGGCTGATGACGGATGTAGAAGACTTGAGCACTTACTTGAGCAGACGGTCGGTTCACTTATTAGTCATATAAGATCAACTATACATTTCAACGTCAGCAGGCTTACTATGACTTTTGTGTTTGCAACGCTACCTCCCGGACTAACCGTCACAACGGAGTCGTCGTCGGTTGCTGTCAAAAACGTTTCAGAATACCAAAGCTGTTTAGGGCATGGTCGGTGTGAGCGCAAGATGGCGGATGTCATGACGTCATCTATGACGTTTCACGGGACATCGTGAACTGTCATTATTCAATTCGGTACGGGTTTAAGCACGCTCAAATCGATTACAGCGATTACAGCGGTAATTCGGAATGCAGCCTAAGATTCTTGGGGTAAAACGAGCGAACTTCATGATAAACATTTCTTATGACTTTTGTTTGTCTTGACATTTTTTTGACAGAAGGAGCTTATGCTTTCCGTTCTGAATATAGAAAAAAGTTTTCTGTATATTATAGAAACAAATTTTGTTTTAGTGATACGTTTGAACTAAATAAGAAAAATATCTATAAGTTTTTTGAAAAAAATAATTTATTTTGTAATTAAATACATGCATTAAATATGCAATGCAGTAAATAAAAATAAACGAAATAAAGGACGAGTTTCAAATACACGAAGTGCTAAAGTTTTCAAACGCACCTACCTTACCCATCCATTCAGCGAGATAAACTTTGTTGATATAAAAATAGTTTTATTAAATATTTTATTAGATTGTATGAACTAATTATGTGAATTGCTAATTAAAACAATGGATGATAACAACCAGCATACACTGGGTTATACTACAAAAGCGGCTATAGTAAAGTTACGCGATGATATTCGCACTGTGATTGCGGAGCATAACAAGAAGAATCCTACTGGGTATGTTTATAAATAATTAACCCTTTATTTCCACTTCTCTCTAATGGTACAAGTTAGAAAGTTGAACTACACACACTTGTGTGAATAGTTTAATTTCTGTGAATATTTTTATTAGGTTAGAAATCTATTTTCAGATTTGGATTGACGCGAGATATTATATCATTTTCCTCTGAGAAAGTACTGTTGTCGGGAGTTGCTTACACAATAACACTTGTGTACATAATATGTTTGATATTAACATATTTAATTGGTGATACAGTGCAGGCACATTCATGTTTGCTATGGGAGGCATTCTTTCTATTTTTCATACTGGTTTTGAACTTCTTAGTTGCTTTCAACGAAGAGTATTTGTACAGGAACGAAATACCTCATAGAGTAAGAAAAGTATTAGGTGAGTATTTGAATATCTACTTTTCTTCCATATTTGTTTATTAATTAAAGAAGAATAGTTATTTGTGATCCAGGCCTAAGATGAAAGAGACATATCGCATTATTTGTTTGTTATATTTAGTGTAACAAATATATGTAATTTTTATATCCAGTCTCATTGGATAACATATAAATATATTGCCTTCGAAGTGTCAAACCTCTGTCCTGGTTGAAGAGTACTCTAGACCAGCGGTTCCCAAAAGGTGGTCCATGGAACCCTGAGGTTCCGTGAAGAGTCACAGGGGTTCCTCTTTCCATCTAAGAGTTAAATAAAACCATCACACTAGAAAAGCTATCATAGTTCAAATTCTGTTTGTGACCAATGTGAGACTGGTTTTTATGATTGCACCAAAAAAACAAATAAATCCTAATTTTAGTGCTATAAAAAATAAATATATGTGAAATAATTTCATTCATCACATTAAATAGTTACATTGTATTTTTAGTACAATAAATATTTTATAATACTTTTAAATTTCTTTCCTTTCAAGTCAAACATGCAAATATTCAACTACAACATAAAATCACTATTATAATCATAGGGATCCTCCAAAAAGAAATGATTAATTAGGGTTCTGTGGCCAAAAATAATTGGGAACCGCTGCTATCTAGAAATTTTATCAGGGATTTCAAGCCAAGTTTCATCCAGATCTATTCAGGCCATCACTACAATCTATCATGTTTATTATAACAAAGTTTGGAAGCAGGGTTGTTTGAATTAAATGTATTTAAATTAAAATGTATGTATGACAAAAACAAAGAATATCAAGTGTATGCTCTTATTGATTTAGTTATATTTGTACAGATACTTTAGATGATGCTGTAGAGAAATCAAAATGGAAGGAAGAACACTATCCACATCTATGTGCACCATTCTCTCCTTGTGTTATACTTCAGTGGACTTATCGTGATGGTAATTTTTAATCCAATTTTCATTTGTAATAAAAAAAATACTCCTAAAATCAAAATTGTAGTTTACTTGTTTTTTTTTACCTGAACAACATTATGATTAAAACTATCAAAAAATTTACAGCAACAATAGTAAATCTGCCATGGGCACTACTAGTGGAGGGCGACGTCATAGTTCTAAGACCTGGCCAGGAAGTCCCTGGACATTGCAGAGGCCTGCAGCCAGATGACCCCGAGTTCTTCTTCGGACAGATATTTCAACCTAACAATCAGGTATCGTCTGGAAAACAGATTATTGAATTGGAAATATGCAGGACAAGGAATTACAGTATTACCCAACTTATATGGCGCGTCGTGAATCTTCGTTCGCACAGAAAAGAAAGTATGGCCCTGAAGATTAACGAAAGACTGCTTAAAACTTACAATCGACCTTAGATCAGATACTGTAAGGTTCATAATACACTGCAGCTGTCAGTTCCGTCTCTCCTCACGGCGCGCGCTAACATGGCGGCAGTTTTCAACGGATAGCGTTTCCCGCGCTTTGAAAATGTGTCTTCTGCGCAGTCGTGCGTGTCGTGTGCGCAGGTACATCGGTAAGCCATATTAATTGGGTACTACTGTACTGGTTAATTAAATTCAAATTTTAATAGGTTAAAACTATGAAGTTCTAAAGATGAATTTACAACCAGCAGGCACCATGAGCCAGAAGCTTCTTCCTGGATGTTGTTCTTTATTTACAGAATAAAGATAACTTCAGCACGCCCCGGGTCCGTACTCCACATCAAAACAAAGCCTACAGGATGTGTGAAACACCTTATTTGAAGAATTTGAAGCTAGCATTAGAGCAAGCTACTACAAGGCCTGTCACCGTGTATGAAAAACAGAGATATCTAGTAAGTACTTACATACGTAATTTCTATTCAGTTTTATAAATCTTTATTTGCAAAAATATATCCCAGATCTTATAAGATTACTAGCAGACCCCCGCGGTTTCACCCGCGTACGGTTTGAATTTTTTTCCGCAGAACACTTATTATTATTTTTTTAAAAAAAGTAGGTACCTAAGTTACTCCTTATAACATCAGCTATGAACCGGAACAGACAGAAAAAAATATCTAAAATCTCAATCCGATTTTATTCAAAAAAAGTTGAACTCACATAAAAGCTTGGTGCAATACAAAACTCTTTAAAACTGGAATGTCAAATATAAAAGAAAATTTAAATCAAAAGCACTAAGGAGTATTGCTATCAACTTCGGTGCAAATCACCCCGAAAAATCAAACACGGATATTTTTACTATTAAAACTAAAAACCAATAGTATACACTAATAAATAATACACGCGTCATACTTGTGAACAGGTGCTGCTTGTGGGGGCTGGTCTGCTTAAGTTTGCCATTTATTTATTTACTTATTAAATATAGATTCAGTCTACTTTGTAGTTTTGCCGCCTCGCCGGGGCACGCAATTGTTGTCAGTGCGATTAGAATGTAAATATTATGTAATGAATCTAAGCTTGTTTTGAAAAGAGTAATTGCTGAGTTTATTGCCGGCTCTTCTCAGCAAATGCAACCTTCCGAACCGGTATTAGAGTCAGTCTTTTCATAAGTGCCTGCGAAGGTCTATTTGAATAAATTATTTTGAATTTGAATTTGAATAAAACTCAAAGAATCTTATTCAATTATTATTAAAACAAATGAAAAAGAAATTAAATTAACTACACTCAAAATATTCTAATGAAATAGTGAAAATGAACTTCCAAACAAATTATACAGCAATCGCAAATATTCGCTAAGTAGGTAATCTAAGAGATCTCCAAGGAATTTTCGAAGGAAAATCAAGGCAGGCACCGATCCCACAGAAAAGAGTTCTAGAGTTCCGAGTTCTGCATTCCGCGTTGATTGTAAGCTATGTGGCGCCTTTGAAAGTAAAAAAAGTGTATGATTTGTGATCAGCAGCGAATATTGCAGAACTCTAGAACTCTAGCCTGCTTGCTGTGTGCACAATAGTCAACACGGAATGCAGAATTCTGAACGCAGAACTCTAGAACTCTCTCTGTGCAATCGACGCCTAAGGTAAGTTTTTCATTCAAATATGCAAGAACAAAAAAAAATTATGTTTCGAATTCTAATCAGATTTAAATATTCTTTTATATTTGACATTCCAATTTTAAAGAGCACCAAGTTTATTTCTTAAAATCTGCTCAGATTACAGAACAAAAGGCAGATAGAGCACGCGTAACACGGGAGTGAGGCCAAAAAACCACAAGGTTTATTTAAACAAAAGTGTTTTTCGTTAAATTTTAACTATTTAACTATGAGGAAAGATTGA
This sequence comes from Polyploca ridens, assembly GCA_951394255.1. Classification (NCBI taxonomy): domain Eukaryota; kingdom Metazoa; phylum Arthropoda; class Insecta; order Lepidoptera; family Drepanidae; genus Polyploca; species Polyploca ridens. The sequence continues at coordinate 4,081,354 of OX596252.1, forward strand.
CAAAGTTTGATATTATAAGTCTCGCGGATCTAAGACAGTTGTCAGATATGTGTACTCTCCACAAGATAGCTAATGGTGTTTTTGGGAGTGAATTGCTGGCAAAATTAGATTTTAGGATAGCAACACGCTCTGTACGGGACCCCAAATTGTTTAAAATCCCAATGGCTAATTATAACATGCTCCCATAAATGACATCCCTGACTTGTTTCATGGTAGTTTCAGACGTTTTAAAGAAGTATATATTAAAAATTGTTATAATGACATGCTAATAATAATATTTCATTAGTTTCATTTGTTTTTATGTAATTGTTTTCAATCATGTTTATATTTGTATATTTGCAATTTGTATTTGTTTTTTTATTATGTACTTGAGTAGCTGTGAATTGTTTATTATTTAAGTTGTGTGCAGTTGTCATTGGATAGCAGGTTTATATATATTTTTTCCTTATTTAAATTTTTTGTGTTAGTTCAATCTCAAATCAAAATGTTATCTGTTACTGTACCTATCAATAAAAATGAAATAAAATAAATAAAGTATTATAAACAAAGCAAATACAAATTCAAAAGCGAGTACCAGGTAGGTATGTGTTTTACAATTTGTATTTGCTTTTTTGGCCTCACTCCCGTGTTCGGGGCGCTCCATCTGCCTTATTCTGTAATCTGTGAAAATTGGATTGAGTTTTCAAACATGTGTCAAAATAAAATGTAATTTAAAACAAAAGTTTAAAAAAAAAGGAGTATTGATATTAACTTCGATGCATATCACCCCTAAAATAACTTTCTACCCCTTTTTGACCCCGTTAGGCGATGAGTTTCAATAAAATACGAAACACGTCTTCCATCAATTCTATTAAGGAATGTGTATGCAAAATTTGAAGTAGATCGGACCAAGGAATCACGTTGTCCCATACAAACTTTGCCCCCGTTTTTCGCCCCCTTAGGGGTAGAATTTCGAAAATTCCTTTCTTATCGGATGCCTACGTCATACAAAGAACACACCCTCCAAGTTTCAGGTCTGTACGATCAGCGGTTTAGGCTGTGCGTTGATTGTCAGTCAGTCATTCAGGACAAAGCATTTTATATGTATAGATAAACATTTTAAATACCTGATTTAATGCTTCAATGAATACCAAACATTTATTATTTATTAATCAACTAATGCAAAATACCCAACTGAGTAAAGCAAAAATTATATGAAAAGAGAAAAACAAGCTCTTTAATCTATAGAATTTTGAATATAACTTGAATTTTATAGCAGTTGGGGACAAACCAATAACCAAAGTTTGTATTTATTGCAATATATGTTTATCCCCAACTGCAATACCTATTGCACACATATTGTGTAAGGAGGCCTGAGCTGAGCAGTGGGACATTATAGGCAGATGATGATGACAGAACCTTCCTGTGTGAGTCTGACTCGAATCAGTTTTTATCACTCGAAACAACAAACTATTTAGATACATTCTTTTTTTCACCTTTTAAATTCCCTTCGATCAACATATCCAAAACATAAAACAGTTGTAAAACCATAATCATTTCTCATGTTTGCAGTGCACAGTAAAAATAATGGAAGGTATACTGCTACCATTAGTGATATCAGTGGTGGTGGTAGCCAGTTTCTTCCGTCATGTGTACCACTTGCCCGGAGTGACGCACTGGACGGAGGTATATCTGCTGCAGACGATCGCCGCGTCGCTGCCCCTGCTGCAGATCGTGTTCCCTATAGCCTGGGTCACGCTTAATTGCTATGGGTTGGCAAGGTAATGTATATCAAAAGTAGTGGATGATAATCTGTTTAATTCACATATACTATGTGTCACGAACTAGATGAAAGTAGGTACATATATCTTTCAGGGCCATCGACCGTCCATCATGCATAAAAGTTTGTCCAATCTTAGCCACAATACTAAGGACTTATATTACAATATGTTTACCATAGAGTTAAAATATTAATAGAGCGCTGAGCGACTGTACTAGAGTACGGTCAGTGAGCACCGATACGGTCCAAATGCTTTGAAATAAAGTGCGCGTACATAGTTTGAACGACTAAAATACTTATAATTAATGCTAATTTCTCGTTTTTTATCGATACTTTTACTGAGAACAAATGACAAGGAATCCATATCGACATTTTGTCTGACTGTAAATCAACTAGTGTACGATATATCTTTGAATGCATATATATAGAAACTGCTCACGCTTCGCACAAGGTAACGTTGTTAACGCTATCACTCTGATGTTCTAACCCACACATTCTAATGTTTACGCTATCACTCTATAATGTTCTAACCCACACATTCTAATGTTTACGCTACGCGAAGACGTTCACGTAACTTACGTAAATTGTCGATAAAAACTCATTAAACATCTTCGTGTAGCCCAAACTAACTTATGAAAACCAAATGCAACAATCTCTAAATCTCTCTAATCGCGCTCGCTTACGTTATAACTTTCCATTATAGGTTCAAACTTCTATCAGAGACACGCCAGAAGTATATCCGTCCAAAATCATGTAGCATATCAGAAGACGCGAGCGACCCCTTGCTCCAAGCTCTAAGCGAGTCCAACCTGACACCAGACAGTCTCAAGTCTTTGGGCAAGACATTCTTCAATATATTGTTGGGCAGAGAAGACATGGTGTCTAGAACTGCTAATATTGTTCATGTGCTTGGGTCTTTATCGGTATGTATGTGTAGTATATGCTAAAACCTTAAGATAAATCACCAACAAATTTTATTTTAGTTTTCAAATAATATTCTATCTAATATTTTTAGGCCCTATGCTGCGTGGATAAAAAGGGCATATTATCATGGCCTAATCCTACTGCTGAGAAGGTATTCTTCCTTCGCAACTCAAGTCCTTCATCACACAACTCTAGTAAGACTAGTCTGGTGGGGTCTATGGAACACCATAGTGATGCGACATTTGATCATCATGACGGGAAGCAGAATTCTGAACCTTCTACTATTGCCGAGGTATGTACATAATCCATACTAATATTATAAATGCGAAAGTAACTCTGTTTGTTTGTATGTTTGTTACGCATTCACGCCTTAACCGCTGAACCGATCGCTATGAAATTTGGCATGCAGATAGCCTATGGTATTGAGAAGGACATAGGCTACTTTTAACCCGGGAACGCGGGTGACACCGCGGGGGACAGCTAGTTACAATATAAAAACGAAATTAATAAAGCATTGTTTTCTTTATTTTGTATTTATCACGTCAATCACTTTAAATGAGCAACATATTGAATTGTAAATATCCTAGTAAGTGGAGACCTGGTGACCTGAAATACAGGTACTTTGCCTAGTTTAGGCACCAGTCTCCCACAGTATATAGTTTGCCTAAATATGTATGAATGAAATGTGTACTTCTAATCAAATATTGTGGTGAGAAAATAAATTTTTATTATTATTATTATTAATCAAAATAATATTTGATTATATACTCCGCATATAAAATATAATAAATAAGTTTTTTTATCATTCATTTTTAATACAAGCTTTTTTTGGTGACAGTTATTTTTTGTTGACTGTACTTGCATTGTTTTTCAATATACTAATGTACACCAAATATCAAGTCAATCCGACCACTGGAAGTGGGTGAAATTAGACTTGCAAGATTCCAACCGAACAAACATAGTTAGTTACATACATTGCAAGTTAAATAAAAGCTTGTAAAATGAACACTAGTTACTTTGCAAATAAGCTCTCAAATGATCTGGTCATATTTGCCTATGACTCAACACAAGTATAAAACTTGCAGGTACTAGATTTGACTCACGACCAGAATGCTCCATTTTGTGTTGAGTTCGATGACCAACGTTGGCGCGCACACTTGGCGCGACTCAAGCCGCTCGGACTCGCCGCGCTACTCAACACATGCGCGCCCGCGCCCCGACACACGTATACACACTTCTGTGCTCATCTCACTTGCGAGGCGCAGTACAGGTATGTACTCAAGCCGCTCGGACTCGCCGCGCTACTCAACACATGCGCGCCCGCGCCGCGACACACGTATGCACACTTCTGTGCTCATCTCACTTGCGAGGCGCAGTACAGGTATGTACTCAAGCCGCTCGGACTCGCCGCGCTACTCAACACATGCGCACCCGCGCCCCGACACACGTATACACACTTCTGTGCTCATCTCACTTGCGAGGCGCAGTACAGGTATGTACTCAAGCCGCTCGGACTCGCCGCGCTACTCAACACATGCGCGCCCGCGCCGCGACACACGTATGCACACTTCTGTGCTCATCTCACTTGCGAGGCGCAGTACAGGTATGTACTCAAGCCGCTCGGACTCGCCGCGCTACTCAACACATGCGCACCCGCGCCCCGACACACGTATACACACTTCTGTGCTCATCTCACTTGCGAGGCGCAGTACAGGTATGTACTCAAGCCGCTCGGACTCGCCCCGCTACTCAACACATGCGCGCCCGCGCCCCGACACACGTATGCACACTTCTGTGCTCATCTTACTTGCGAGGCGCAGTACAGGTATGCACTCTCATACAACAAATTACAAGGCAGCACCAAAAGTTATATCACATCTGCAATTTTTAAGACTCAATAGGCGGTATACAATGTAATTTTCATTTTACAGCGAGGACCTAGTACCGGTGACCAATCGTCGGTGTCTCTGTGAGCTCGCTAAGCAGATAGGTTTCACGGATTCTGTGGCCGAAGCTTACACGGTTCAAGAGTGTCTCGCTGTGTTTAGGAATTTGGTACGTATATTATTCTATTCATATGGATGAACTTTATTAATTCTTTAGTCCCCACTGAAAATCAGCATCATAGCCTATCGGGCATCGCCATAAAAAATTGCATAACATTTGTTCCAGCAAGCGGATACAATAAGGCGCGAGACGAGATTCGTTCGCTCCCTACATTTGAGCACGCGCGTAAAGGTGCCGCTGCCTCATATGTTGGCTGTGCTTGTCAAAGATCAGGCCAATCAGCTACAGATGCTCACACAGGTTAGTGTTATAGCTAACTGTACAACATTTCTAGTCTAGAATAGTCGTGAAATACAACCTTTATTCTATAATAGTTACTAAGTAAATTGTGTAGTGTAAAGTTATATTACATATATTTGCTGTTAATTCGCAAATATATGTCGTAAATAAAAGTGGTCATAAATAAGAGCCTTGTGGAACTCCAGAAGGAATCAACTTGGCTGTGAACTTTACACTCGCATAAATTCACTATCGATGAGTTATTATTCGTGATTGACGATATCAATGGCTTGCGTATAATATGTGAAATAAACTGGATATCCAATTTCGTTAAAAATACAAACGCAATCACTATTTGATACATAATTGTGTTTAATTGTTATATATTAACTAGCTGCCCGGCGCGACTTCGTTCGCGTGGTGCTACCCTACCCTACCCTACCCTACTCTATCTAAACCATCCAGGGAGTTAATTCTACTGTACGTGTGTATGTCACTGAACTCCTCCTAAACGGCTGGACCGATTTTGTGCAAACTTCACATAAACCATCTACTAAATAGTCCGAACAAAGCCTTAACATTTGGTTTGGATAGATGAGCCCGTTCTAGAGTTACAACGAAAAGTGGCATTGATTTTTATATATTTAGATGATGAAGAAAAATATAATAACAATAAATATAGCGTAATTTTCTTGGAAAATAAATCACTTGACTGTTTCTTGTATTGCAATTTTGGCAGTCAATCTATGTGGTATTGTGGTGTGAATAATGAATACTAATGAAAATCGAGCTGTTGCAATGCATGCACACTTTGAAAATTTACAACCCCTTCATAGTATTAACTCGTGCAGATTAAAATCCATCTCTATAGAGTCTACAAAAAAAAATAGGACACAGGGATCCAATTTTTTTTTAGTTTGTTAGAGGTAGTATACCATATTACAGGGTACAGCAGATATAATACTAGACTCGTGCGTTGATTATTGGAACGGCCGTGATCTCACTACCATATCGCCTTCCGACCGCAAGAAGATCATCGACTTCTACCAAAGGAACTCGCTCACAGCGTACTGCACTGCTTTTGCTTACAAGTAAGTGGACCAAAACAACACCCAGTATAATATATATGTACTTACCCATCATAACTGTGCTAATCCGCTTCTCTACTGTATTTTTAACTACTTCATCTGTGAAAACTTTTAATTAGCCTTCCATTTCTATCTATTAATATATTTGTATGTATACCTAGCTGTAAGTTTTCCTTTGAGAATAAAAATAAAATAATAAAATAAAATAAATAAGTACGTTTTATTTCAATCGTTTCATGTTAACAATCAAGAATTATTTATTGTTAGTCCAGTAGTAGTTAGTACTACTTCTTAGATAAATTAGATTAGGAAACTGAAGAAATTAAAAAAAAGCATGTATGTATACTTACCTCCTTATTCATAATAAAGTTATCAAACGTTGATTAGCTAAAATTCCGAAGTCTGTATCTGACACTTGACATTTGGTGATCGAAAGAGTGAGACGGGGCACACTATTACACTGATTTAGTTAAAAAGCGATTGTGAATAAGGAGGTTAATGTTTTGGAAAAAATAGCCAATATAGTCAAATTATCCAAAAAAAATATTTAAAAAATGCTACCTTGCTGAGTTTCTTGCCTGTTCTTCTCAGTTGTAGGCCGACGAACTGGTGGTAACTTCAGTAGCTTTAACCTTCATAAGTGCCCTACTAGGGCCTTAATTGAATAAATGGCTTTGACTTTGAATGCCCAGCATGACTTCGAAATGAAAACATGCTCGATAAATTAATTTAAAAAAATATGATTCAAAATAAGCGTCATTCATAAGCGTTTGAGATGTGCACTTTTGGATTTTACAAATACTCTTTTTTTTATTTAACTTTACTTTTACCATATTTATTAAATGCATCACATATTTGTCCTTCTGCTTGACTGTTCATTTAAATGATCTATCAAATGGGCATGAGCACCCCACAGGGTTGTCCAAAAGCCGGCGTCCCTGACGATGGTTCATAGTTATGCTAGGATCCGATAGGTGGCGCTGTAGTCACGTTAAAGAGATGCTAGTGAAACCGCATGAGACAGGTAGTGTGTAGTATAAATGAGTGATGTATGTAATGGTGGTCCCAGACCGGTGACGCGCGGCATATCGTCGTCGCTGGCGCAGTTGTACCTGCAGCTGCCGGCCGACAGCAGGAAGCTGTACGCGCCGCACGACCAGCACTGGGCCGACGCGCCCGCGCTGCACTTCCACTCCACTGGTTAATATTATGCCTCATATACAACGTGTCCCAGAATTCAACGATAAGCGGCCAAAGTAGTCATGAGCAGTTCCACCCTCTGGTGCCCGCTTATCGTTGAATTTTCGGACGCGTTGTATTTACTAATATCTGCAAAATCAAGTTTGTTTTTTTTTTTTTGCTTCTTCTTGACTCCTCAATAGCATAACCAATTGTGTGAACTTTTCTACTGGAGAAAAACAAAGGGTACTTACATCGTATGGTAACGCGCGTAAAACTGTGAGGGAAAAAAATCAATGCTCCCGACAAATGAACGTCTGTATCCGATTGTTTTTACAAGTTTTTATTTAACTTGCAATATATGTATGTATGTTTGTTCGGGTGGAATCTTGCATGTCCAATTTCACCCACTTTCAGTGGTCGGATTGACTTGATATTTGGTATACATTAGTATATTAGATGACAATGCAAGTTCAGTCAACAAAAAGTACAGTACTCAAAAAAGCTTGTATTTAAAATGAAATTTTTAACAAAGAACTTATTAAATTTTAATTACAAATGACAATGGATCAATACTCTCCGTTTTTAACATTAACCATTTTTACCGTCTATTATTTTTTCAGATTCGTTGCTGTTCAACGAAGTTACTGACGACGATGTAAAAGACGCTGAAGGTTATTTTGATATGCAGTGCAATCAGGTGAATATTAAAGCCTAGAAAAAGCTATAATTTATCATTAAAACTTTATTCGATGAATGTTGATATTTTTTTTATTTGTCATTGATGTAGATGACTGAAAGAGTAATAAAAAATATCAAAAATATTTTGTGGTAAAATAGTTAAATTATATTGGCAATATCTCCAGGTATTTATAGGCATGGTAACAATGCAGTACCAGGCGCAAAGCGACATGGTAGAGTTAATAGAGAGACTCGAACGCGCGTGCATTCGCTTCGTGCACTTCAGCAAAGAGAACGAACTGCGCTCCAGAGTGTTCAGCGAGAAGATGGGATTAGAGTCCGGGTGGAATTGCCATATATCGCTCATGAACGACGATAATGTCAGGTATGAGGAACGTTTAATACATAATCAACAACTCTATTATAATAAAAAAAAGCAAAGTATACTGCTTGCTTCATGGTAAGAGGTTACCGTAGCCTAATCAGGGTTGCGACCGTGCAAAAATCTTTTTGCGACCTTCTTGAAGAACTCCACCTCCCTTGGGAATACCACGGCAGGGGAGCTCATTCCTCAACCACATTATTGGAGGTACCAGTTTGCCGACTTCTCTATATGACTACAAACTCAACAGCTGAGTTAGAAAACGCTATCACCCTGTGCTTCTGCGAGGGATTCTGCGGTCATAAGGATTTGTGTAATAATAAATCGATCATTTGTGAACTAAAATTCAAAGCCTACTAATAAAATTCAAAATACTTTACTTAATCCACGAGTGATGCTTATCGCTGATTTAACTCGTTACACCAACAGATTCACCCACGATTCACAGATTTGTTAGATTTTTTCCAATTTATTTTTAATTTTTAATCTATCTCAGTGTTTAGTCTCCTCGATGTGTTAATTATTTTCGATTTTAAAGTCTTTATGTGGAAAAGCTGACCAATTCCATAAGTACTTAAGGTTTAACTATTTGATATATTTTCCTATATGTATGCTCTTGTTAATTTAATTGAAATTTTTTATGGAATTGGATAGCGAAGCTACCTATATTTTTAACCGACTTCAAAAAAAGGAGGAGGTTCTATGTTTGACGCGTATGTTTTTTTTTATATTCTCATCTTCTAATTGGAACAAAAAAACAGTATTTGAATGGTGAAATTAATATTATCGTTGTTATTTAGAGTAGTTTAATTGGCCCTGTAGTTAAATGTTTAATTTTATTTACAAGAAAATAGCAAACACTCTTATAATAATACTGTCCAAATTTTATTGAAATGATATGGCAACACTGAATAGCGACGCCATTACGACGTATAGACAATTGGGAAAAGAATCACAGTTAATTTATCATAACATTAATTAACGTTACTGATATTTTCATCAGTACTAACAATTAGAAGCAACAGCATAACAATATGGACGACAACCATTTTTAATATAAAAATTGCTTCCATTGTTAAGAAAATGTGCACAGATACCACTATCTACATTATTTGCTACAGTATAAAAATGGTTGTCGTCCATATCTGACAGTGGGGTCACGTATTGTCGACAGCAAGAGCGTGTCGCCGCTGTCGTCGCAAACTTTGCCGCAAAGGGAGCGCGCCAACACCGGCCCCCGGCTCATTCACGTCGATGCCGATGTGCCCAAGCGACGCTTGTATTATAGGTTTGTTCCTGTCTCGCTCTATCGCCAAGCAGCACAGGTGTGTCATGTCTCTTTCACGCGTGCACTCGATCGAAAAACCACTTGATATGAGAGTGTCAGTTGCAGCACTATGATCAATCAATGCTCGTCAAGTTTTGAGTCGATATTAAAACAATTGAATTTGGAACCTAAACCAAAGATATTAGGTTTATTTTCGATTAACATGATTGTTGGACTTGCCTATGTGTGTTATTTTTTGGCACATGGTTCAATATGCCAAAAATGACCAATTAACTAAAAACCTGTAGATCAAGAGATTAGGAACTCTGTTATTTAAATTGCAAGGTCGAATGTTAGATACTAAAATTTCGAAAATGCAATAAGCACATCTTATTCGAAGCCATTTGCTTTTGTGATTCTTCCATTTAGCAATAGACTAATATGACATGACACTCCTGAAATCTGACGATCTATGTGTATTAATCTGAACACTTTTAGATGTTAAGAAGAATGTATTCCTTCATCGCATTGTGGTCAGAATAATACTTAGTAAATGTAATTGCTTAGCTAGCTGACTTTTCCCTACTGATTCTGCTTGTTACCCATTTGTTTGATTTTATAATTCGCTTTCCCTAACAGCTTGACACACACATACATTAACACCTATCATCTGCTCATATTAACAATGTTAATCTGCACAAGGCAAAGAGAGTGGCTAATCGATTGCTTGAAACTCTAGGTTATTTGAAATAACTTTTGTTCTAATTGACACAAAATAAAAATGTATGTTAAAATTAGCAAAAGTAATTTTGAAATGTTTAGTTTATTTTTTGTGAAAGTGTTTTTTCAATAAAACGAAAATATTTTTTAAAGATTTTAACTTAAAAATACTTTCATAAAATAAATTCATGTTCATTATGTTACTTGAACATATTCAAATGTTTACCAGCCATAACATGGCTACATCCAAAGTGCTGTCGATGTCTGCGCCCGGAGCGATCAACCTGGACCATACCACTGTCAAGTTTGACAATGAGATCAAGAAGGCCAGACATTCTATCACCGGCTGCAAGGTAATAGGGTATTGTTTAATTGAATGAATTTTATTTCGCTAATCTTTCTAGTGAAAATGTAAAAAAAAACAGCTGTTTTACAAAAACTTAAACCGACTTCAAACTACACTAAAAAGTAATCAAATCCTGACCTGATGGCAATGGGACTCATCGAGGAACAATCCCTTTAGGGTAATCCGATTCCGAAACTAGTCAGTGATTTGTCACTGATTTTGAACAGTAAGGACCAATCACTGCATCGTGTGTTCTTAACTTGGCCAATCAGAGCGCATGTATCCTTGACCTAGCCAATCAGAGCGCATTTTCGGTGGTGGGAAATTGGCGGAATAGATCGCAAACAAAATCAACGTCATTGCGCTTCTTTGGGTTAATTGTTTGATGATGGGACCAAACGGAAAGTGTACCCTTCCAAACAAAAAAAGAATTTTCCAATCTGGTTAATAAATGACGGAGTTCTGAGGTAACAAACAAAAAACCAAAGATTTTCATAGGGCATCGTGCCTCTACCCAGATGGATAGTCAGCCTTACTAAAGCATGACATTTAATATCACTCCGCTTGAGGCGCTCTTGAGCAAATCGCTCTCAGTTCGTATTGTGCATGGCTGTCATCGCGTCATACTCGCTGTACTGATTAAATAAAAAATGTCAACTTGCGTATTTAAATACTGTCACAACACTTATAAAAACCAAGGAAAAACTAAAAACCTTCCATGTGTAAGTATTGCGATTTCGACACTTTTAATTACCTAAACTTATTACTTTTAAATACTGTCAATTATAGCTTATTTATTTCGTGTTCCCATAGAGTCGACTATCCTTCTGGACGTTTTAAATTCTTTGCAAAAAACATACAACCGAATTGAGAACCTCCTCCTATTTTTTGAAGTCGGTTAAAAAAACAGTGTAGTCACACGCGCACACATTAACAAATGCACAAAATGGACATAGGCGTAATGCGCATAGTGCGTGTGTCTCTCTCTCTACCGCTGTAACGGTGTTTTTTATGCAAATGAGTACTTAAACATTATTTTTAGAATATCTTAAAATCATTTTTATATGAACGCCTCATAAAAAATACGGTATAGGCAGGCCTGTCTCACTCCCATGTTTAGGTACGATTTCGCGCCAACCAGTCTACCGGAATAACGCTAGTCGGTTGCAACTTGCAACGCGCCCGCACCGAAAGACGCGTGTGGGTATAAATACCTACGTACTTATATAAAGTGTTTATTATTCTTATTTTAACACTATTTTGTGTTGGTTTACTAGATTTTTTGTTGTTGTTTCATTGAATTGTCCTAATGTCCTTTCTGACTTTATTAAGGTCGGCAAAATCTAATAGGCTCGTTTTGATAGCATACCAGTGTCTGTGCCAGTGTGTCAAAAAGGGACAAAGATAGTGCGACCTGCGGGGTTATTTTAAAACGGTCGGATTCGGAATCGGGAGCGGAATCGGAAACTTCCGAGATGAGTTTCCGACATGATAAAATAATAATAAAAATATGTATTTGCACATTAAAATACAATCAAAACTATAAGAACATCAATATTTATTTAACATAGTATGATAATAGTACAATTTAAGTGTTACAAATAAAACCTAAACTAAAATAAATATATTCCGGATGCGCCCATTGCTATTTTAATTTCCGAATTCGAATAGTTTGACGTTTCTCGACGGAAATATCAATCCGATTCATCTAAAAGTTTCCGATAGCTTTTAGGTGGCGGAATTCTTTCCGAATTTTATTTAATGTTCGTTTTTGACCATTATTTAATACAAACGCATTATTTAAACTTATATAAAGATTAGTTGGTACTAAACGGAGTGTGTTTGCCCCTATTTTTAGGTAAATAATGAATTAGAAAGGTCGGCGGTAAAAGTAATAATAGCTACATACTCAAACTTCGTAGGAACTAAAACATATTGGTCACTCAATACCGTTACTCAAGTTGGATGCTAGATTCACTACCACTAAAAAATCTACGTAATCATAAAATATTTGTTTTATTATATTCTCCATGAATGTACTGAAAAAAAAATACTTTGACATAGAGGGCTTTTTGGCGGGAACTTGCAAAGTGACGTTGCGTTTTCGTTTTATTTTCAAAAATTCGTGTATTTTGAGTTTTATTGCATATTATCTGTGGTGTTTTATCCTATAAAGATCAATCCTCGCGCACCAATGAAGGGAAATTAAATGAATTATGTGTATCGTGACTTCAAGTTGTCTCAAAAAGTCCGTGAGAAGTTTTAGTTTATTGACCACTATTTTAGTAACACATGACGTTTATAGACTGTGACTGACAGTGCGTACTATTATGAAAGTGATTTATTTTGGGACTAGAACTTAGGTATAACTCAAATACGATTAGGCTGTATGGCTCAAACCTTTGCCTGACTTTTTCGAATATTATAAACAACAATTACTTTGACCTATCAGTCAGTTTCCGAAGTTCGATAAAACTAGAAAACCATTTTTTTATGTTTATAACACAATGTAGACCTTAATCTAAAATATAAAAAATAACAAGTATCTGTCTTTATGCATTTGATATGAGTGTTTAAATGAGGCCTTTCAACAATGAAAATCCGTAATCATTTCGATTTTACTTTTATTTTAGTTTAGGTTTACCATTTCCTACCATTATTGAAAACAAACTTTGTAAACGCACTCCAACTTTCCGCGATCGGAACTACATCGGATAAAGGTTTCCGATTCCGCTCCCGATTCCGAATCCGACTGTTTTAAAATAACCCCGCTGCAGGGCTATTTTAAAACGCTCGGATTCGATATCGGAAACGGAATCAAAAACTACCGAGGCGATATTGCGCAACTGCTTTTTTAATTTCCGAATTCGAATATTTTTGATGTTTCTTTACCGAAATATCAATTCGATTCATCGAAAAGTTTTCGGAAATTAAAATAGCAATCGCTGAAATTCGCCTCATAATTTTTTGAAACCGTTTCCGATATCGATTCCGACGTTTTAAAATAGCCCTGCTGAAGAGACACCCTAAACTTGTCTAAACGGGCCACTTAGACCTCAATAACTCATGTGAATGATTTTTAACCGACTTCAAAAAAAGGAGGAGGTTTCTCAATTCGACCGTAAATATATTTTTTATGTGTGCTCGCGGATAACTTCGTCGTTTATGAACCGATTTTGATGTTTTTTTTTAGAAACTGTTAGTAGTTCCAGAATAGAGAGTGTTCCCTCTTCAAATATACAAACAAACCAATGTTACGTCTTTATAATACTAGTATTATTATACACTAATGAATATACATTAGTGTAGATTTTACTTCTACCTTTTTAGAATAACAAAGATTTAACAAACCAATATTTCAAAAATCAGTAGAATAATATTCAGAAAAATTTAACAATTCTAATTGTTATTACTTACTTGGTATATCCTTTTTTAAATAATTCTTTAACTTTATTATTTTTTATATAACAAACTGGAAGATTATTAATAACAAACGTTGTGAATTTCGGCTGACGGCCCTGGACTAGGTAGTCGTGCCGTTTCTTGTCCCGTCGCATCGTCAGTCATTCCAGATTTTATATACATGTATGTTACTAAAACCCTTCCCCAAAATATTTGTATTCAGTTTCGTAGACAGAATACACATTCAGTATACAAAGTATCAGTATAGGCCTAACAACTTAGATTAAAATATGCAGACATTTAAAAATAACTTTCTGCTCTAATACTAGTTAGCTAGGATATTTTAAATGTCATTATTCACGAAAGGAGAATAGTAATAGGTACACTCAACGCCACATCAACCTATACTGATCGGACTTTGGACCATTTGAGGTAGGACGGTGAGAATCGAGCGAGTAAGCGCGATATATTTTTGTTATTTCGTCCCACTCACGCGCAGGAACCGTACGTAGCAATACATCCATACTATACCTATACGTATGATGTATAGTCAATTGTAAAAACAGGTTCGAGCTCGTCTCGTAATAATTTGTGTTCTAAGATTGTTTTCAATTAGCGCTGCGCCTATGCACCTATACTAATATCTATATCTATACTATAGTAATATAATTAAGCGGAAGAGTTATTTTTGTTTATTAAAATGGGCTAATCTCTGGAACTACCAGTAGGATTTGAAAAATTCTTTTACTAATAGGAAGCCACATTATCTCCGAGTATTAAAGAGTAACTTTTATCCCGTTAACTCGGGTGAAACCGCGGGGAACAGCTAGTAATAGATATAATATAATAGAGTGGAAGAGTTTTTTGTTTGTTTGTTTAAACGCGCTAATCTCTAGAACTACCAGTCCGATCTGAAAAAATATTTTTGTATACGATAGCAAGATTCATGAGGAATAGTATAGGCTATATATATATATATATATATTTTAATAGGGATTCCTACGTAATCTACAATAATCTAACCCAAGGTGTATACAAGACGTATAATCTTAATATCGCGTGCGCTGCGAAAACTATTGATGATAGAACAAAATAATGTTTTAGGGAATTGTAGGTCTTCAAAATATTCACAAAACAGTTTCAGGTGGTATATACCTATCTCCCATGGTTGACATACAGTAACCATTTCTGTTTTAAAAATGAATAAAAAATATTCATATTTAAAACGTTATTTGCTAAGCGATTTTGACCAATATAGTATTGAAATTTGTTGTTTGCGTGACGAGCGAGACTTACCAATTACGATATATGAGATACGCACTATATTATAATAATATAATAAAGCGGAAGAGTTTTTTGTAAGTTTGTTGAAACGGGCTAATCTCTGGAACAACCAGTCGGGTTCGAAAACTGATTTCACTAATAGGAAGCGATACATTATTCCCAAGTATTCTACATTTACAGGTTACTTTTTATCCCGAGAACGCAGGTAAAACCGCGGGGGACAGCTAGTAAATGTAATAAAGTGGAAGAGATTTTTGTTGGTTTAAACGCACTAATCTCTGGAACTACCAGTTAGATTCGTTTTTTTTGTATACGATAGCCAGATTCATGAGCAATAGTATACGCTAAGTATATTTTATTTTCAAAAAATAGGGTTCCCTATGAAAACTCTAATAATATAACCCAAGGTGCAAAAAAATACCTTTAAAATTCCTAATATCGCGTGCGCTGCGGAAACTATTGATGATAGAACAAAATGATATCCTAGATAATTATAGGTCTTCAAATTGTCTTCAGAAAAATCCGCGGTGTCATATACCAATCTCTCCTGAGGCCTGAGGTTGACATATAGTAACCATTTTTATGTTTAATAAATATTCATATTTAAAAGGTTATTTTCTAAGCGATTTTGACCAATATAGTATTGATCCTTATCCAGTTAAATATTTTCGTTAGTTTATGTATTTAATGTAGATTAAATGTGCCCTTTACATCATATTTTTTAAATAAATACTTTAGAGATAATATCACAGCTTTTAAATTACACGGACAAAATAAAAAACATTGTTTTCTTGGCGAGCGAGACTAATATCTATAGTAATATAATAAAGCTGAAGATTGTTTTTGTTTGATTTTTTTTTTCAACGCTCTGGAACTACTAATTGGATGTGAAAAATTATTTCACTAATAAGAAACTACATTATCCCCGAGTATTATTATATATTACTTACTTCTTACATTGGGAACGCGGGGCAAACCGCGACAGCTTAGTAATAAGGTATATCCATAATTAACAATCTTTATTTGTTCGTGTTTGCAAAAACGACGATTATTGAGAAACTGTATCTTTATGTATTTATAAGGTTTTATCTATACATATAAAATGCTTTTTTCTGAATGACTGGCTGATGGATCAACGCGCAGCCTAAACCGCTGATCGTAGAGACCTGAAACTTGGAGCGTGTGTTCTTTGTATGACGTAGGCATCCGATAAGAAAGGATTTTCTGAAATTCTACCCCTAAGGAGGTGAAAAACGGGGGCAAAGTTTGTATGGGACAACGTGATTCCTTAGTTCAATCTACTTTAATTTTTGCATAGGTAAACATTCTTTAACAGAATTGATGGAAGATAATGTTTCGTATTTTATTGAAACTCATCGCCTAACGGGGTGGAAAAGGGGTAGAAAGTTATTTTAGGGGTGATTTGCATCGAAGTTGATATCAATACTCCTTAGTGCTTTTGATTTAAATATTCTTTTATATTGGACATTCCAATTTTTAAAGAGTATTGCCACAGGTATTGCATTGCAACAAGCTTTTATGTGAGTTCAACTTTTTTTGAATAAAATCGGATTGAGTTTTTAAACATTTTTGTCTGTCTGTTCTGGTTTATAGCTGATGTTATAACGAGTAACTTAGCTACTTTTATTTTTGAAAAAATAATTCCTTTAGCAAAATTGCTGTAGCTTCCTTTTTAGGGGGGTCCGACGACGGTCAGAGTCACTGGGTGCTGCTGGATGCAAGTGGCCCAAAACCGTTTATTGTGGCAGTCTATGGGGGAGGCCTATATTCAGCAGTGGACATCTTTGTGCTGATATGATGACATAGGTAGTGCCAAACCGTTTAGAGAAAATATATAGCTGAGTGCCTGAATGAAAAGAGTCAAACTCACAGATTTAGAGTTAGGGTTAAAATTAATTATTTTATGACATAGAATCCGTTGAAATTACAAATTAATTCTAAACATTTATTTATAATGTCCTAAGCATTCGATCTTACTTTCACATCGATAAGGTTCAGAGTAATAAAATGGGACTAGGAATGGACCCCATTTTATTGATAGCATGACAGCTGTCTCCGAACGATCGCTAGGCTGAAGCTGAATTAACAATCAAATATAGAGATAACTATAAAAAATAACATAGCTAATCTAACATAAGTTAAGCGGTTGGCTTGCGGTTAAAATATAGCAATGACATCAATTGTTATAATAGGATGCGCGTCCCTCGCGAGAACCAACGAGTTAACTCAAGAGCCAACATTAGTAATAAATATGAAAAATTACAATAATAATAACACTATTAAAATATGTGAGCTAGAACATCAATCCATACTTCCTAACTTTAATATTATAAATGCGAATGTGAGTTTGTTTGTTACGCTTTCACGCCTTAACTACTCAACCGATCGCTATGAAATTTGGCACGTAGATAGCCTATAGTATGAAGAAACAAATAGGCTACATTTTATCCCGGGAACACGGGTGATACCGTGGGGAAAGCTACTATAATATATCTATTTGTGTAATTAGATAATAATAATCATGACTTAGAAATGAATCAGTCTTTGGGAGGAATTAACAATTAAACCTAGTTATTAAATAGTATATGCAATTTGTGACTAACAAAACATAAAAATATGAGTTACCTACTTAAAATGAAAATAGATACCTATCACATAGATTTAAATATTTGCATTAAAAAATAATCATCAATACAAAATACTAATACGCAACCAATACAGAAAACTTGCAAAAGTAAACAATAGTCCAAACAATGCAAAAAAAAAGTGCGCCTCTGTGTGTGTAAGCGCCAAGCACAACACCGCCCGGTGCCGGCGCCGGCGCAAGTGCCGCTAACACCGTGGTAGCCACGTCTGCCTGCACTATCCCTTTCTAGAGTATTTGTATATTGACTGTAGCGTAGTTATGGTTATATAGGGTGTCGAGCTTGATCTGTGGCCGTGTGTACATACATAAGCGATAAAGAAATATTGAAGATTCATAATACGTCATTAGACAACCCTATTGTAACACGTGCCGCGTCATACAGGATAGAGTTATATGATAGAAAGAGAGGGAAGTTGTAGGTGAATATAATTTTAGCCGCGCAGTGCTGCGCGAGCTGGATTGCGCCTTATTACGTCGTTCCAAGAGTCGCTTTTTATTTAAATGTCGTTTTCGAAGTGGGTTTTCTGTACGTAGTACTATTGAATATTCTGTGGTATAGGCTACTTTTCTGAAAAAATCTATTTAGTCCGTCAGTTACATTATCAAAAAATATTAGACACGTATTTTTCCTTTTGTCAATTAAACAAAAAAATACGAAGATATGGTTTGTTGAAGTACCGCGTGACGTCACGGTGTGGTACACTTTTTAGTAACAATTGACGTCACGAGCCCCCACTCCCGAACTTTATCGCACTTTATCTTCGTCAATTGTTAATGATTTGGTAAAACAAAAAATACGTGTCCAATATTTTTTGATAATCTGACGGACTAATTAGAATTATTATATTTTTACCCAGGCAACATCCCTAACCCAAGTGATAAATACAAAGGCAATGTTTCCAGCGAGGTAGTATAGCAACAACGCACCCCTCAGCGGACTCGGTACTCGACGGCGAGGAGGACGAGGATGGGGAGGGTGGGGGCGAAGAGGGCGCTGAATCCCCGAACGACGCGTGCCGCTCGCTCTCCTGCCTCACTGACTCCACAGACCACTCCGCGCCGCTCAACTTCGACATGAGCAACCGGGTAATGTACCACAGACCATCAATCTAAAAAACGCCAACTTCCCGGATCATCATGCTTATGCATTAGAAAGATAAAAAAAAGAAAGACTTTTCTCCACTAATCACTACATAACAAGAGCCAAACCAATTAAATCACGCCGCTAACATATTACGATACTGTTTTCATGGAGAACTTTTTTAATTTGGTTTATATTATCTAAATATATACAGGACGTATCTACTACGACAATAAATAAGGTACATGTCTCCTTGGCTAAAATGTATGAAAAGCTATATTTTTTTTGCGATTTCCATGTTGGTCGCATAGTAAAAGTTGTTTGTATTTATGAGTACTTTATATATAGTTATCAGTTGGCTGGTTTTTATGCTACAAGCTCTTGGTATCAAATAGCAGTGTTTGAAAAAGGTCCCATGATATTTATGAAGTAATATAATTGTAGGCTAAGTTGCCTCGCGGCATCGAGAACATCAGGCCACACATAGAGCAGGTGGACAACGTGCCGCTGCTCGTGTCGCTGTTCACCGACTGCACCGCCACCTCCGTGCATCTCATGGTGCAGATCATGCAGGTACAAAACACTACACAACACTACAATACACTCACTACACTACGCTACGCTACACTACACTACACTACTCTTCACAACACAATACTACACATCACAACACAACACTACACTACACTTCATAACACAACACAACACAACACTACACTACACTACACTACACTACACTACACTACACTACACTACACTACACTACACATCACAACACTACACTACACTACACTACACCTCACAACACAACACTACACTACACTTCACTTCACTTCACTTCACTTCACTACACTACACTACACTACACAACACGATGATCACACTTATAATAACAAACACTTATGATTAAATACCGGAAATAATTATAAATTGTACAAATATTGTCAGGATTACGGTGAAGTGGTGTGCGTGATGGGATCTGCAGCAAACTGTCTCAACATGGAGGTATTCATGCAGGCTGATGCCAGGTCAGATATTTGTGTTCTATATATATAATTTACAGAATATTAATTTTATTACTTGATATAATGTCAAACAAAATTGCCATTATGTGTATGCCGTATTTCTCAAACTAGATCAAACCTATGTTGTGAGAAGTGATTCAACATTTTCAAACTGAATTGTTATTCCGACAAATGTCACTATTTTACAATCTTTTATATAACTTGCAATGTATGTTTGTAACAATGTTTGTTCGGGTGGAATCTTGCAAGTCGAATTTCACCCACTTCAGTGGTCGGATTGACTTGATATTTGGTAAACAGTAATATTGGAAGTAAAAATAAAAAAAATCTTTACTTTTCAAACATTATGATCGAGCAAGGTTGACATTTTGTAAGTAAAGTTTAAAAAAAAATTGAGAATTCTCTATTGATCCCATAGTAAAAGTTGTTCAGCATGACTAATCCAACATAGGTTTCGAAAATATGCCATCTCGAAATCTCCACCCAGTAAAACAGGAATTATCTCTTGTATTTAGCATAGCAGTTGAACCCCTATACCCAGTACTGTGCCAAAAGATGCCACCTTACCGGATACCCGAGAGCTGCACCGGGCCTATTGACCTGGCGAGGACGCTCAACTCTGTACCCTGTTCCCTTTCAGTAAGTAACAATTTTCCTTGATTAATTCCATTATTCTTTTAAATAAAATTTTACAGATTAACGATATTTAAAATTATTATCTCAATAATTATTCCGAATATGAGATTTAAACTGTCTGACTTTCGGTAAATGAAAGCATATTGAATTCGAAGGTCTGTGACGTCCACAATTTCGTATTGGGCTTGTGTGGTGAAATGATGACCTAAATCGCTTGGTGGAACGCTGTCTTCCATATCAGATTTATTTCCATAATGGGTGAAACAAGAAATTTTGCACAAAAGTTCCTTATATGTCGTAGGCTCCCCTAAAATAGGAGACAGGTGAAACCGCGGAGTGTAAGCTATGATAAGAGCTTTTGATATTGACTATAATATACTTGAATGAAATATAAAGTTATTTAAACTGTTGCATGCTGCACATAGCTACAAAACAAATGGCAAAATCAGCCGTTTACCAACTACTGCAGTAAAAGGGTAAGATATTATACTTGAGTATGTTGATAATGATAGTTCACTTGTTTACTATATTTTAAATAATAAAATATACCTCTCATACACTGCTATTTCTTTTATGAGGCAATAATAATATTTGTTTTGATTACATGAAAATCGATGAAGAATAAAAAATGTGTGACTTCTCCTATTCTATCGGTTTCTTTCCGAAATTAATATTCGGATTTTTCGATTGAGGATTGATATTTTGACACTATTTTTATGTGAAATGTAATGTCAATTTAGATCGAATATTACTTTCGGGCGTCAGTTTTCAGCTGTGAAGTTTTCTGCCAATATTTGAGAAAATTGAAAAAACCATTCTTATATTTTGATATTTCACTAATCAAAGTGTGGGATCGAGTGGGCTTATATTCTGCCTTCTAGAAGTAATAATAAAATATATTTCTAACTTTTTTTTTAACAAGTATACATCCAATCAAATTCCAATTTGTTATTTATGGCTCCATCTTGTTAACTCATAATATATACTACATGGCCTTAACTTCGTAGCGACAAATTTATATAAATTATATTATATAGTCCCAGTTATTATGTCGCACTGACGTCGCCGCTAGAGGGCAAAATGGCATGACGGTATAAAATATATGAAAGTCTATCTGTCCGTTTATAGTCCTAGATCAAGGCCGGAGTTTATTAAGGCTTTTTTCATTATATTAGTATGTATTATATACTAAAAATTTAAAAAGTTTATAAGTGGACCATCTTGCCCCTACCTCCGCTTTCGTGATGTCAATGCGAAAAGATAACGGGGTCATGTAATGTGTATCATATCAGCCCTAAGTGGTGTGATCATATGTTATGTATTGAATTATAGTGTATGTACGCGAGTGTCTGTTTGTATGTGTACGTGACTGTTAGTTTGTTTTCTCTGTGTAAACATGTAAGATTCTTTTTTGAATACATTCTTGGGTTAGTATTTGCATGAAGCCAAATTATATTATAATTTTATTGGCCTCTTACTAATATTAAATGTATAAGTAATATTTATCAATAAATTGGAATGGAAGAAACGTAAATATTGCGCCGACCCCAAATGATTGGGAACAGGGCTGGCAAATGATGATTTACCAATAAATTATAGCACTGCTGCTCTAGATAAATAATAAATTAACTTTTAAAGTTTTTAAAGTCGATTAAGAAGACGACCGAAAATCCAGTTTGAAAATATGGTAAATGTCTTCGGAATCGCATCACTCATAAGAGGATATTTTCTTAGATGACTCGAGACGCCGATGTGTCGCTATTCACGCTGATCACAATGTCGCGACATTTCATGATGTGCCTGTGGAATAGCACGCAGTTTTGGATCTGCAGCGTTTGTTTTATAGCTTTATTACAGGTGAGTAGTGAAATTTTGTATGTCAACTTATGTGGAGCTTATGCCACATCCCAATGGCCCGCAGTAGGAACATCCGACTAAATCTTTGGGTGGATGAAAGAGGTGGCTCCAGGATATGAGGATGAGCTCCGCATAGTACATTACATAGTATTTTTTTTTAATAATAAAAATAAAAAAATAAAAATTTTGAAAATCATTTAATAAGCTGAAGTGTAGACATAATACTCAACGGGAGTACGAGGGAGTAAAGGGGTGGGGCGATGGCAGCTTGCGCCTAGCTCTAGTCTGTGCCTAGTAACCATACTTTGCGGAAATTTTATTTCAAATGGAATAAGGTATTTCTCGACATATTTACAGTATTTAATTTAAGTCCATTTTTGGGGAATATATATTTTGTACTACCGCTCCTGCGTCGCTTGTCGCCGACCAAAACAACACCCTGTATATAGGTATCGTTTATGTTGTTTTTATTTTTAATTTTATTATTTTAACTTTCTTTGTCTTTTTAAATGTTTTACTGGAAGGTGGTCCACAAGATACAGGTCATCCTAGTTTGTGGACCAACAAACTATGTAAAATATTTTAGAATTGCACAGTAAATATTATTATTATTATAGTCGGTGAGCGATGCGATGGTAGAATTGTCAAAAGTTACTCCCACTTTATACAGGCGGTAGAACATCCAGGGTGATCGAGTCTGTCTCTCCGGAGGGTAAAAAATCATAAGAGGATCTAAACCGCAAGAAACTTCGGAATCGTTAACGATACTAGAGGCCCGCCTTTGCAATGTTATGTTACGGTAAACGCGCAGACTTGTGACTTCGAGGGAACCAAATTAAGTCTACCTATTCCGAGACTCTCTTCAAAGAGGTATCGACTTCAGACACAAGTCGTATTCGGTTTGCCCCCACCATGAATCGACACGGTCAATGTATTCGACATGATGACTTACCATCGTGAGATTGTGGTCAAACACAATAACACTCTTTTCTATATGTCAACTTTTACACAATCCATTTTTGAAGGATTTTTAGGCAAATGTTTTCGCACATTGACTCCGTGTTAATGCATATGGCAGGTGGGTTCTTTGTGCGCATTCCTGCCACTGGCGCTGAGCGTGGGCGGCGCGGCGTGGTGCAACGCCGTGTGTGCCGCCGCCGCCGCCGCGCTCGCCTTCCCGCCGCTGCACGCCGCCGTCATGCAGCGCGCCGCCACCAGACCGCACCTGCACATGCACGCTCGGGTACCCAACCTACCCCAGACCCTAAAAATACGATCAAACGGACTTAGTCTCATCGGCTCCGGTACCTTTGCCTCGTTAAGGAGCAGGGGAAAAGACTGTCATCGACTCCGGTAGCTCCCCCCGGTGTCAACGTTTAACGGGGTCTATGGCAAGACTTGCTTCCTTTCGCCCCGGTTGCCTTGACCCTTCAATGGGGCAGAGCTGAATGAACTGGTTACCAGGATATCAGAAGCTCAGCAACCAATTTAGGGATTTTTTTTATAATCAAACAGGCCATTGAGACTTGACGCCAACCTCCCCGTTAAACGTCGTCGCCAAGGCTACCGGGGCCGATGAAACTTTTTCAAAATCAAGGCCACCGGGGCGAATGGGAACAAGTTGTACCATCGGCCCAGTTAAACGCAGACACTGAAGCTACCGTGGCCGATGGCAGTCTTTTTCTCATATGCCCCGTTAACGGGGCAGCGGGGTCGTTAGGAAAGAGAGTTATCTATAAAACCGACATTTCATCTCTTTCACAGATGGCCGTTTTCGTATTCTGGTGCTACGGATGCAAGTTCCTACCGGCCGCCATATCAATCCTAGTGCTATATGGGTTCACACTCCGCAGTTTTTGCGAGCAGATCTCTGTGGCCACCAACTCAACAGGCTGTTGGATAGTTTACCCTGTAAATGTGGGGAGTTACAACAAGACACATGACCTGACGCTGAAGAGCTTCCACGGGTGGGGCGATGATTTCTACGACGGGTTCTATTTAGCTCAACATATCACTCTTGGATTAATTACTTTGCATTTAGGTAAGTGTTCGTTGACTTTTGAAAAGTATTTTTGCACTTTTGTAGATTTTCAATAACTGCTTGCTGTCACCAAGTATCAATATTGGTGTAGTCGGCTATACTTCAGAGACATTACTCTTTTAGACTGCATATTTAACACTTACAGTTACATGGAATATACCTTATCTTAAGTTTGTTGTATTACTTACATATATGACTATTTTTGTACATACTCACTTATGTAAATTGTGAAATGTTTTTTTTGTTGTTGTTTCAGTTGTTATTTCATTGTCTTTTGTACATAGACAATCCTCTATATGGGAGAGGGGCTTTTGGACTAATAAAGTTTGGTCCGTGACTGTGATTGTTTTGTGAGTATACCTGTACATCAACTGTCCCATAAAATCTAGGTTACAGAATATCACAAGTCCAATTTAAATGGAAGGTCATCGATTCGAATCCTACAATGAACTTTAACTACTTATGTAAATAAGATTGTCTCACTTAACTATCGTGCTGATTCTGTTGTTTACAACTTAACATAATTTAGTCTCACTATATCTCTTTCTAACAAAGAACATAAGAAAAGGATGTAAGAAAATGTAATCCTGACTGCTGTCAAATTAGTCCAATGCTTTTTTTCAACGTAAATTTAGTCGCCATCTATCGCTATTACGTCTAAATGCCCGCAAATGAAGACGGCAGAGACTAATTTGACAGCTTTAAATATGTTCTATCCTTTTTCAATGAAGTTTGTAAGAAAGAGATGTGATGTGACTAAAATTAGTATAGTGCGATTTTCAATAGAATCGTTACCTATGTACGGTATTACCCAACTGATATGGCGCGTCGTGAATCTTCGTTCGCACAGAAAAGAAAGTATGGCCCCGAAGATTAACGAAAGAATGCTTAAAACTTACAATCAACCTTAGATCACTACTATACGGTTCCTAATACACTGCAGCTGTTGGTTCCGTCTCACTCGCAAGTCACGCTCCTCCGCACGTATCCCGCATTTTGAAAATGTATCTTCTGCGCAGGTACATCGGTAAGCCATATCAGTTGGGTACTACTGTACCTATAGATAGAGCATTGTTCCTACCTGATTGTGCATTTCATATATAGATAGGAAATGTCATTGTAAGAACTTACTCAATATTTTTATGCAATTTGGGGGGAGGGTAAAATCAGTTTCCCTAGCTAAAGTCATAGGGCTATATTAATATTCGTAAAAATATGCTAATTGATAATAAATTTTCAGAACAGTAATACAAATAATATTTAGCGGCGCAATGCTGAGCGTGAAGTACGGCTACTGCGGGAGGTGGGGTCTGTGCGAGTACCGGTACTACGTGCCGTGGCCGCTCGCGCTCGCGTATGCCGGCTCGCCGGTCATCGTGTTCGCGCTCAATGAACTTATCAAGTGGCAGGAGATTAAGTGAGTATTACATTTAAACGTGCACTTAACGTGACTGGTTATACAGGGTGGATACGACTATAATATTTTTACAATGGGACCAACTTCGAAATCGCAAAAGAATACAGCTTCATACAAAAGGTCATGTTTAAGAGAGGTGGAGCGTAGTGTTTATTCGCTCAAAGAGCAGCTCGACTGGGGAAGTAACTCCACCTTACAGAATACCGCAGTCAAATAAATTATTCATATTCATTTTCATTTATTAATTGTTTCATGTTTGTTACATTATTAAGTAAGTCCAGAACATGAGCCCTGCAAGGGCATTGCAACATTAATTAGTAAATTAAATGGTTAGTTGGTACATAGTTTATATACATTCTTGAATTATAGTTAATTATTAGTTATATTAATTAGTATTTAAATTATTTATTTATAGTAATATTAGTTTATGTTACATATTTTAGACATAATTTTTAACATGTATATACATTATAATTGAATTTTATTATTACACGTTAATAGGTATGATCGCGAGACCATTATTTTAAGGTTTCATAAATATTTTTGCTCCATTTTATCTACCATAAACTCTTCAATTGAATAGTAGCATTTTTTAATAAGGTAATCTTTCAATTTATTTTTGAATGTTAAATCCTTGACTTCATTTTTAAGATGATTTGGTATTTTATTGTATATAATTATCGATTTATAATATGGGCCATTTTGATACATTTTGAGCCTTGATTCCGGTATTATTAGTTGGTTTTTACGGCGGACATTTTTTGTCGTTTCAAACATTGATGCATTTTTCCTAACAAATAGGGCAATTTCTAAGATGTAGATGGAAGGGAGCGTGAGCATTTTTCCTCTTAAAAAGTGCTGTCTACAGCTTTCAGTTTGCCGTATATTTTCTATAATGCGAATGCATTTTTTTTGCATTACGAATAGGTCATGGGCGTCGGTACTATGGCCCCACAGAATAATGCCATATCGTAGCCAAGAGTATGCGTACGCGTAGTATGCAGATAGTGCGCATTGTTTGTTTGTATTTGTCTTAAGGACGTTAAGTGCATAAATAAATCGTGAAAATTTGTGTTTTAAATATTAAATCAAAACGATTTAATATTTAAAATGTGGTTTTTCCAGTTCACGTACGTGTCAATAGTTAATCCTAATAAGTTAAAATTATTTACTTCTTCAAGGTTATGTTTCTGTGATACTGGTTTTATATCTATTGGTCGTTTCTGATGTGGTCTAAATTGAATAAGTTTAGTTTTCCTGTTGTTTATTTCTAGATTATGATCTAGCAGCCAGTTTTTGACTGTTTCAAAAGTTTCCTCTATATGAGTGTTGCTATCTCGGTTATTGGGGCATTTAAGGGCGGTATGTAAGCTGAACGTCATAAACAGGGTTCGCTATTTTAGTGGTTTATGAATGAAAACATGAAAGAAATAGTAATATATGAACATAAACATAAAACCAAGATACTAATTAACAGATCCGTGTTGGCCCTTTTTTTTTAATTTGCTGCAATAACTAGCAAAAACATTACAAATATTACCAAAATCATAAAAATCGAGGTTTGCCTCTTTAGTGATACCATCAAATTTAGAATCCATTTTGTAAAAATTATGTCTAACATCGAATCACAAATATATGTACAACAGATCCGTGGGGCCACATTTTCATTTTTTTGTTTAAGAATAATGTAATTTATTTATTTATAATCATCAATTTTGCGACGCCATTTGTCCATACATTTTTCTATGAAATGTCAAGTGAAGCTTTATATACAAGACGCAATCGCGAAAGCAGTCAGTTCCCCCCAGTGTCCCAAGGTGACACCACGTCGCTTTTTATTGACACCGGAAATGACGTCATCCACATATCTGTATACATACGCTTGTTAAAAAGAACATGATAAGTGCATTTTTATTTTTTACATTATTAGAGTTATGAAATACACCATGAACATTTTTTTATGGTCATCAGTATTCATTTCATGACATGTTGATACGCCCATAGTCTTTTTGAAAAAGTCCCGTATGCCAAAATATTTTCCTTGTTCTCCCTCACAGCTATTGATTGCTTATTTTGTTTCTTGCTTATAGATAGACTAGTCTTATTCATAAAATCATAAATAAGTTTTTGTATGGCGCGGATTTTTACTTGAAGGTAAACCTTAATAATGTATCGTCGATGCTGAAAAGAAGGTTAGGATACGGCCATCGAAATAATATAAGTATTTTATTAGATTTCGCGTTCCGAACAAAGAAACCGTCGAGCTTGGCGACAGCGGGGGTAAGGTGGGGGCCTGTGCGAAGCGAGTGTGCAGTGGACTGACTGTTGCAGTGCTAAATCAAGCTGTGTCTAACCAAATTATAAAAACGATAGATAGATGCTTATAGATTATAGTTTTCTCGCGACTAAAATATCTTAAGCGCCCATGAATTTCATAGCGCCTACGCGTTTATTCAACGTGTCGTTCCTATAGAATTACACCGCAGTCGTAGCATTTAAATGAAGAAATATTTTTTCTATTGTGATATTACGATATTATTACCTATTTATTCACTTGAACAACAAATAAGTTTACTTACTTGACTACTAAATTGTTATTTACGTCCAGGTTTACACTCAGGTTTGATTCGATTTCTTGTATTATTAACGCTGCTCCGTACGCGCCCATCTCACAGAAAAGAGTTCTAGAGTTCCGCGTTCCGAGTTCCGAGTTCCGAGTTCCGCGTTCACTACTTTACACACAGCGAGCGAGCAGTCTAGAGTTCTAAAGGTAAATGGGCAAATTTGCATGGAGCTTTTCCCTTTGGCGGCCAGCAATAATTTCTGTTTTCTATTAGGCAATAATATATTAACAAAAATATGAAAGCTTAATACTGTGGTGTATTTAGAAAAAAAATTGTAGATTATTGAAGATTTAAGAAATAATTGGAGATATTATGAAATTGCAAGGTAGTTGCATTAAATGTAATTAGTATCCCGTACCAAAAGGTGTAATTATATACATACAGCAAGCAAAAGTTTGTTGACATTCTTTATCTCGTCTCATTGGCCTTACTTAAGTTTCATTAGTGGCCGCTCATGGGCCAGAATGCCCATTGCCTTTCTACGTTGTGTCACTTAATAAATAAGACAGTGATAGCTCAGACGTGTCACCTCAACTGCCAGCTTTAGATAATGGAACTCCGACAGAACTCGAGTTCTCTTGAACGACGAGTTCTCTGTGTGCAATGATGAAAGGCGCCGCATAGATAACAGTGAACGCGGAACTCAGAACTCGGAACTCAGAACTCTAGAACTCTTCCATGGGATCGGCGCCTAAAGGTGAACGGAACGCAGTTCAGTTCATTCGAACAGAATGAATGTTTGGAACGCTGTCTATATATATACTAGCTATCGATAGATTTATTTATTTTATTTATTTATTTATTTATTTACTCTTAGGAAGATTTACAGCTTCATTTCTACGATAAAATAAACATATAGATGATCCTATGCCATTTACAAATCTCCACCTGTATATAAGATTTATGTAAATTTTTCATGCAAATAATTAGAAGTTAGTTGTGTTAGAAAACAGACTAAGAATTATATGAAGACAGTTCAATACAATGTTGAAGAGAAACTAATAAATTCAAAAGCTAGCAGTCTTCGTTAGTTTTAGTAGTACCAAAGTAGTTACTACATGTGAGTCTTTTAATTGATGCAGTGCTTGAACAAAATAAGTCTATATCATTAGATAATTCGTTAAAAGAGTTGCAGGCGCGCAAAACAAATGTGTTGGCTCTATACTTGGTCTTTGTCGAAGGGACATTCAGAATACCTCGCTGTCGTAATCGAAGAGTATTCGTTCTTAGGTTGATTTTCGTCAATAATTCAGGACAGTCAACCCGACCCTGAGCAATGTTCGCTAGGTAACAGATGTCATTTATATTTCTTCTGGTTTCAAGGGGTAGAAAGTGATACTTTTTACATCTGTGATGGTAATCCGTAGAATACTGATGGGTCTTAAAATCAAGGTACCTAAGGAATCTTCCTTGAATACGCTCAATGCGTGAATAATAAAATTGATACTGAGGGTTCCAAATCTGAGAAGCGTATTCCAGGTGACTTCGAACATAGGCACAGTATAAGATTTTAATTGTTTTTAAGCTACGGAAATGGAATGACCTTCGTATAATAAACCCTAGAGCCTTGGATGCTTTTTCACAATGCAGTCAATATGTTTATCAAACAAGAGTTTCGCATCGTGGACTATACCTAAATCTGTAATCTCATGTACTCTCGCTAGGTTCTTATTGTTGAGCCTATATCCTAGGTCAACTGTTTGAAGGCAACGTGTAAACGACATATAAAAGCACTTAGATACATTGAGATCCAGTTTGTTATGTAAGCAATATGCTTGAAATCTATATAAATCGGCCTGTAGGTCATCAACATCCCTTGCATTATACACCACCTTTAATACCTTCATATCATCAGCGAACAAAACAATCTTAGAATTCAGAAAACAGCGTTTTATGTCCATTATAAATAACAACGGTCCTAATAATGAACCCTGGGGTACACCAGATGGAATAGGAGTCCAAGTTGATGTAAATCCACTCAGAACTACTGCTTGGCTACGATTATAAATGTATGACATGAACCATCTGAGAAGATCACCATGTATCCCAGCCACCGCCAATTTCTGTAGTAGCATTGAATGGTCAATACGGTCGAAACACTTAGTATAGTCGGTATATATAACATCGACTTGAGCACGTTGCTCCATGCCAGCAGTTATGAAATCATTGGCTACTGCGAGGTTAGATACACTAAGACTGCTACTCAACACACTATAGACCTGATTATAGACAATCTTTTCCAGAATTTTAGCGAATAGACAAAGCTTCGAAATGGGTCTATAGTTGTCCACTCTGGATTTATCACCCTTCTTAAAAATTGGTGTTACGAATGCAGACTTCCATATTGATGGAACCAGGCCTTCCGTCAGTGATCGGTTGAAAAGAATGCAAATTGGCATTAAGAGGCTATCAGCACATTTCACAATATAAATTGGAGGTATATGATCTGGACCGCCAGATTTTGATAGGTCAAGAGATTTAAGAAACTTCAAGATTTCCGTAGAGTCCACGTTGACCGAAGCAATACCGGCACCAGAAGAGGAGGAGGAAATCGCGTTCGACAAGTCATCCGTCAGTGATAAGTACTACACCTCTTAACATCATCTTCTTCCTATGAAGAAGATGATGTTAAGAGGTGTAGTACTCGAAGGAACTATTTCCTTGGAACTTGACCTCCAAACTCCCAGTCACACTTCTCACTTCTTACTCTTATTCCCAATCTTTTACTATCCAAGCTGTACGTCTCTGGAACTCTCTCCCTCAGACTATAAGACGGGCCCCGACGTTAGACTCTTAAATCTCTTTTTATTTCACACTATCACACGCTATAAACTTCTTCATTTCCTGCCTTCCTTTCTATTTTACTAGAGTTGTTATTTTCACGTTATGAAAGTGTATTCTTATCTGTTACACCTATCATATTCTCATATATCCTGTTACCCAAAGGTTGTCTGGAAGAAATCGCTTAAGCGATAAGACCGCTTGTTTTGTATCACTTCTTCTTGTATAATGTTTCGTTTTCTACTATATGGTGTACAAATAAAGCATATTTATCTTATCTTATTAGTGAAATAATGTTCAGAATCGGATTAGTAATTTCAAAGCCTCGTACATGCCTCTTTATATAATACTAGCTGTCCTCCGTGGTTTCACCTGCGTTCCCTTGATAAAAGTAGCCTATACCCTTCTCTATACCATAAGTTGTCACGACGCGATGTAGGCTTGGCTATCAGCTCTACTATCAGCCTACGACCGGAGCATTCAAAATAGTTGATAAAGCAGTTGAAGAAGATGAAACTGATGACTGTTTTCCATAAAGTTTATTGCGTAAAAATAAAGAACCCAGCTGGGTTCTAGTATGATAATTCTTTATATTATTGATGCACTGGTAAACGAACTGTATTAATGTATTACTAGGATATATTATTTCACTTTAAAAACATGTCCACACAAGTTGCGTCTCAGTACTGATTGAAATGAATGAATGTCTGATGGGACATTCTTCAATTATGAGAATTAAAAATATTGAAAATTCGAATTCGAAAATTTGATCATTTAAAAATTTTAAACATTTAAAAATTAGAATAATATGTACATTTGGAAATAGTATTTTTGACCAGAAGCAATAATTGAAATAGCCAAATCTCAATACGATGGCTTCAGTGGTTTAGGCGTGAAAGCGTAAGCAAACAAAAACAAATGGGCCAGTTGGTGCAGTTGATTATGATTCCACTTATAGCGCTGCAGGTCGTGGGTTTGATTCCCACCCAGGACATGCATTTGTGTGCATGAACATGTCTGTATGTCCTAATTCTGGGTGTAATTATGTACATTATGTTACTTATATATTTACAAACAAAAAGATGTCCATAGTACAAGCTCAGCTTAGTTTGGGATCAGATGACCGTACGTGAGGAATATCCCAGGATGTTTATTTTATTTATTTATTATTTGAACTTATTATTTATTACTAAACTTATTACCATTTATTATTATTACTACTTATTAATTCTTAAACAAACTACTATGGATTAGTACCTATCTCTTCAAAAAATGTTAACATAAGTACCCACAAAGTACTAATATAAAGCATCGCACTGAATTTCCTTTGCTTATAAGTAGTGAATCCATGCTGTTTAATAATTATGTAAACTTTGGTCGTGCTTATTTAAATAAGCCACTAGAAAAGGTATTTAAATAGAAAATTAAATATTATATTACTTAATAATATTGGAATTTTATCGGCTGGTACCACGTTATACAGTACGCATCTAATTTGACGCAACGTCAAGTTTGGTGCCGATGCATGTGTGCGTGCCTGTAACACAACTGCAAAGTAACAAATGAATGCTGGTTTTGGCGCGCGATCTAGCCTACATACTACCCTTAAGGACAATGGATATATCATCAGCAAATAAAACGCACTTTGAATTTATTATTTTTGGCAAATCATTGATATATATTAAGAACAGCACACATCCTAGTACGCTACCCTGTGGGATGGAGCTGTTAGTAGTTCGAATATCTGATAGGATGGGCATCAGTTCGTTGGTACTCTCATTAATGCTTTCGATCTGTACGTATTGTTGTCTATTTATCAAGTAAGATTTCAACCATAAATACGCGTCACCGCGGATTCCTATACCGTTAAGTTTACACAATAAAATGTTGTGTTGAACCTTGTCATATGCTTTGGACATATCTAGCAGTAATCCAACAGCGTAATTTTTTTCCTTAATATAGTTTGGTTATTATGTTGTGTTCCTACGCGTAAGGTCACCAGAGCTCATTGTGGGGGGGAAGGGTCGGTAACGCTTGATGATGCTCCGTGTGTTGCAAGCGTCCATATGACTACGGTAACCGCTTTCCATCAGGCGGGCGGGCCGTATGCTTATTTAGAAATTAATTTTAAAAAGGAAAAAAAAGTGACATCGAGGGAAAGTACGGTAGCGTGTGTCAGGTTCATAATATATTGTTTTGTTACAGAGCCGATGTCCGCAACCAAAGACGCGCTCGTTTGGACTTCGGAACTAAACTTGGCATGAATTCACCGTTTTGAATTCAAGCACTTCTAGTCAATTATGCTTTAGTTAAATTTGTGAATTGTTATTAAATACTAACCTAGGTAAATGATTGAAGCCACAATAGTGGTACATTTATTATTTTATAAGAGAAATGTGACTATGTACTTACGTACGTATTTTGTACTTATTTTATTTATAATCTGTTTTGATGATTTTTGAAATAAGATATTTTGAAAATAAAGTGTAGTTTAAATTAAACCAAGTTATGAAAACAAATAGTTTATTAAGACTAATAAATTTGTGATGATTACATTTATAACAGTCATTATTGTAATCGATTTTATATTGCCAATTGCTTTGTTGACATTTATCTTTTCGAGTTCACCAACAATCACAAGAACTTGAACAAATATATTACTTGGAGAGTTTGTCCAGTATCTCTGCATATTAGCAAAAATAAAATAGCTATCCAACTTGCCAGGTGACGGCAATCTTTCCCTCATCACTAGTAATACATACATAATTTAATTTGTTAATAACATTGTTTAATGCGTTCTCTCCATTATTACTACATAATTGTTAGTTACTAAACACTTGTACTTATAGTTACGTAAAATATAAATCTTCCTTTCACTAGGAATCATCAGGTAAGTCCAATATTTCTTGAACGAAAGAAGCCACATCCGTCTCCTTTTGACTATGCTCCTGACAGAACTGGTGTGCTAACAGTGCGTCGTAATTCGGTCTCAGTTTATAATCTTTGTATAAGCATTTTACTATCACATCCTCGAATTCTGATGAGAATTGACCGGTCGGGAGTCTCGGGGGGTCATCTTTGACGACTTGTTTCAATTGCTCGAAAGGTGTACCCCAAGTATTGTATGGGAATGTGCCTGTAGCAATCTCTATCATGGATATACCGAGTGACCAAACGTCACTGCGTATATCGTACTGGCCGGGGTTACCACTCGGGTCGATCCTCTCTGGAGCCATGTAAGGTTTGCATCCGGCATCTATTGTTTTCGCAACGGAGTCGACGAGGTACCCGGAAATGCCAAAGTCGCACATTTTCACCTCACCCTTTCTGTTTATCAAGATATTCGAAGGCTTGACATCCCTGTGTATGACTCTCAGTTTGGAGTACAGGTAGTGGAGAGCGCTGACTACGGAGAATACAATCTTTCCAAGGATATTCTCAGGTATGGTGCGATTGTTCTTGTAGACTTTCAGGTAGAATTTATCAAGGCTCATGTCCATGACCTCCATGCAGATCCACACGTCTCCTTCTCGGAACATAGCACCGTAGAAGTGCACTGTGTAGGGGCACGCGCTCGCTCGCATCGACACATCCAAATCCATGAGCAGACGTTTCAGTTCCAATGACTGGGCGTTGAATGATGCTGTGATTCTCTGTGGATGGATATTTCAAATTTAATTGCGTGAAAGTTTAACGCATGCACCTCTTAATGGGGACTTAAAATACAAAATTTAGCAAGCGCGTCAAGGCATGAGCGTTTCCGTAGAGGCAAATACGGGAAATAGTAATTTATTTGTTGCTGCTTAAAGTTCATTTCACAATAAATGTTATTAAATATAGGTCTTTTTATTTCTATTTGTGACGAATTATCGTAGGTATAAGATATTTTTTTGATGATTTGTGACTTATTACTAGGTGCAACACCAGTGGCATCACGCGTTGCCGACCCTGTAGAAATATCTTCACACCCTTTATGAAGAACCCCATACTGTACTCCAAATGAATAATTTAGAATTTTAAAAAGAATGGTATACACATTACTTTGACTGCCATTGTGGTATTGGTGGGTGTATGGCACATCTTCTCCACAATGCCGTAAGCTCCGCGGCCAAGGTCACCTATCTTCACCAGGTCATCAGCATGGACAGTGAACTCCTTGTCGCCAACCGTAATAGTTGTTTGCTTGTCTAGATTCCCTGGTGGAGTTCTGAAAATAATATTAAAAAAAAAAAATCTGTGAAATATTTCAAGTCTTGTTGATTTGATCTCAAAGTTTTGTTATTATTTGCAAGTATATACGAGAGTTATTTTTGTCCTGGGTAAGTCTTAGTTACCGTGGGACAGAGATAAAAGTACTGGACAAAACCAGTTTCTATTTATCAGGCTTAATGAAAAATGTATAAGTAGCCTAATATTAAAGTAAAGTGGAAGTGCAAAATACTACTCTTACAGTTTTTTTCTAAATACTGTTGGGTATTATTTTATTTTAAGATTTTGTAAACTACTTACACAACCTGTTCCTCTTCTTTTTTGAAAACGAAGGCCGATGGTTTCTTTCTCCCTCCCGACATCTTAAAAGCACTAATTAAGACCAATACTGTGTTCTAAAACCACCAATTTCTATTTAAATTAGCTAAATACCTCACGACAAGATTGGTTAGAGCCTCTTGTCGTAACAAGGCAAATTCACAAGTTTCACGTTTATTTTACCAAAATCATATTGTTATCGTATTTTCACTCTTTATTTATGGAAAAGTTCAACGTTTAGATTATGTTGTCACTAAGTCACAATATTTTTTTTATATAAATTGCGATAATCCCGAAAAATGCTGCAGCAAGTAGAGGTGGGTAGCTATTCTAATAACTAGCCAAAAAACGGCTAGACACAAACTAGCCACGGCTATGTTATCTGTCAACAAGATAATTGGCTATTGGCTACTGGGTGGCTACTGGCTACAGGATGGCTTCTGGCTACAGGATGGCTACTGGCTACTCGCTAGCTAGAAAGAATGAGGAGTTTTCTTACCTGCCTAATTGTTGATAATTCGAACCAATTTGAACCTTAAGTGCACGTATTGACAAGTATTTTGACCATAGAGGTATCATAAGAAATTCTCCTCATTACGAGAAGTTTACGTCACACACAGCGGGTAGCCGCCTAGCCGCCACAGGTCTCTCGCCGTCACTAGCTGGCCGGCTAGCCAAAGCCATTCTAGCCGCCACTAGCCGGTAGCTGGCCGGCTAGCCAAAGCCAATCTAGCCGAGTAGCCGGTAGCTGTGAGTGCGTGCGTGTAGTCAAATAGCCAAATAGCCAAAATAGCTGACTAACTAGCTGGCTTTTACACCACATATAGCCGGCTAGCTAAGCTATTGAAATTTCGGCTAGTTACCCATCGCTAGCAGCAAGCAACTACGTTGTTGTTGTTTAAAATTAGATCACTAAAAGAAAGCAAAGGGCAGAGCCATACAGCCTTGTCTTATTTGTTGCCAAGTTTCAAGTTTTGACATTTTCTAGTGAGGAGGACCATCCAATTTCTTTGGGTGTAACTCTTTTACTATGCCACAGACTACGGAGGACATAATTCTCGCTAACAAAAAACTGTGTCTATGGAGTCGGCCACCTCTCACGCACACCTTAGTTGGCTATTCCGCGGGAAATTAGACTCTGTCGCCGTTTACACAGAGTCGATTACTCGCGCTCAACTAATGTGTGAATGTGTGCGTGCCGGCTTGTACGTACAGCGTGGTGGCCGACTTGAGTGACACAGTTTTTTGTTAGCGAGAATATATCCGACTTTTTTTAATATCTGTGTACTATGCAAACTATTTATCTTGCTTGTTTCGTTTTGGAGTATGTAAATATATTTTTTTATCCACTCCTCAATCGCATTCGATTGAGCTTAAAATTAGCATATTAACTTCGGTGAGGGGATGTAAGGATGATTTTGGCCATTTTTGACTCACCCTACCTCCGTGTAAGGACACAACATTTCTCGGGCTCCCCCGCCCCTTTTACGTAAGATTTTATCTAGATTTCCTAAAGATGTTCGATGTTTAAAAGATGGAACAGGAAGGAACTTCTTGAAGACAATCTGAAGGCTGGTTGGCAATGGCAAGGTGTAGAGCATTAACATTTTGCCTGAAATTGGTTGCTTTTCAGGCAAAATTTTCACGCCATAACTTGAGAAATACTTTACCGATTTCATCCCTCTTTCTTTTCAAGTTTTCTAATACTCTGAAGAAGGTTCTTTCGGAAAAAATAAGAAAGTAGCGTAGAAAAACCGCGTGGCGCAACTAGTATTTAATACATTTTGAAGTGAGAGCTATGCGGATGATTTGCATATTGAAATAGAAAGCAACTTTAGGTATAACCCTATTTAACCTAATGAACCTACAGATTGTTGGTACAATAACATAATGTTTTTTTTAGTAATAATAATAATAAAACAAAATATGTATAACAAATATAAGTAGGTATTTAATCTTATTCAAAATAAATATTAAGTATCACTTAAGGCCTATAGTTATGTTGTGGTTCATTTGGAAGAAAATTTTATGGCTCTAACAGCATCCTTTGCTTTCTTTGTAGCTTCTTCTTTCATTCTGTGTCTCTTTTCTTTTTCAGCCAATCCAACAACAACATCATGATGCAGTGCATTTTTGACGTTGGCTTTGGCAAAAAGTTTGTTTAAAATATAATCATCATCTTCATTATTATTATCTTTTTTATCTTTACCCTTTTTGTGTTTTTTCTTCTTCACTTTTTCTACTGCAACTAAGTTTTCCACTTCTATTTCTGAAGACATTGAATGTTTTCTTTTACGTATTTGTTTATTTTGTCTACTATAATTTCCACTATTATCTGGAATGTCAACTTGTTTCTCCTTATTGCCTTTGCAATAATTTTCCGTTTTTCCACCTACTTCTCCAATATCTTCTTCTTTTTCGTCATAAATTTCTCCATCTTCCCTTTCTTTTTCTTGGCTCTTTAGAACTTCCTTAATCAAATTTTCTTCATAATCTTGCTTGGCATGCATATTAATTATATCCAATTCAGATAAAACAGTCTCAAATGGAACATTTGTCTCTTTATTGTCAATCAAATTAGTTACTGGTAATACAACTTTAGGTGGATTTAACAATAACTCTCTCTTTTTTTTATATTCCTCCCTAGGATCTGTTTCAATTTTAACTCTAGATGAAGCAACATCTTTGGAAATCTTTTTACTTATTGCTTTTGCCATTTTTCTCATAGCTTCTAATTTTTTACTCAACTGGTTTTTATCTCTTTCCTCTTTTGATTTATTAAAATTAACCTTTGTATGTTTGAACAAAGATGCAGTTTCTGTATCTCCATCACAATTAAGATCGTCAAGAGTAAATAAACCTTGTAGTGTACTAGTAGTCAGGATATTTTTTTGAGTTGGATCTACCAATATTTTATTGCTCAAGAAATGCTTAAAAATTTGTCTCTGATATATCTTTTCTTCAATAGTTCCTGCTGATAAAAGTCTATAAACGGAAACATTTCTTAATTGACCAATTCTCCATGCTCTTTCTTTAGCCTGATCATCAGTAGCTGGATTCCAATCAGGATCATAAATAATTACTCTATCTGCACCAGTTAAATTAACTCCTAGTCCTCCAACTCTTGTAGTTGAAAGAAAGACCAGATACTCATCACTTTCATTGAAAGTTTTGATTAAATTTTGCCTTTGACTAATACCTACAGTTCCATCCATTTTTAAGTATTTAAATTCTTGATTTTGTAAATATTGTTCTAAAACACATAACATTGCCCTACTTTGAGAGAATATGAGGGCTCTATGACCTTGTTTCACCCAAATTTTAAGCAAGGAATTTATTACAGTCATTTTTCCAGATCTTTTCCAATGACCAAACTTGGTCTCATCTATTTGTTCATAATCTTCTTGGGCTTCATAGAGGTATAGGTCTGGATGATTGCATATTTTTCTCAATGTAGTTAAAGCAACCAACATCCTTGCACGCAAAGGATATCCATAGTTATTATCTTTGTCTAAAACACTTCTAACTGTTCCACTCATAAGGTATCCCATATAAAGATCCCGTTGTTCTTGAGTTAAAGCACAAAATAAAACTTGTTCATTTTTCTCTGGAAGTTTAATGTGATCTTGGACTTCAGCTTTGGTGCGTCTTAACATGTATGGTGTAATAATGTTTTTTAAAGCTTTCGCTATTTCTAATGCTGATGCCTCTTGGAATTCAGTAGCATTTGCATAACCTCCTTGAGTTATAGGTATTGCAAAGTGATCCATGAATGCATTATATGTACCCAGTAAACCCGGGCTCATAAAATCAAATAAAGACCATAATTCTTGTAAACTATTCTGCATTGGAGACCCTGTGATAAGTAGCTTGTGAGGTGTTTGAAACTTTTTAACAAGTTTGCTCACTTGAGTTTCTGGATTTCTAATTTTGTGACCTTCATCTAAAATTATATAGTGCCATTTTCGGGACAATAAATCCTTTGTATACTTCACAATGCCAGCATATGTGATCAGTAATATACCATGTGATGCATGAAGAACTCTGATAAGTTTATTGTGATTGCCAGCATGAGATCCAGTGTGATGGAGAACTGCAACTCTTAATGGAGGGAACCAGTAATGGAAATGTGAGACCCACTGGTAGATCACTGTTGCTGGTGCGACTATGATACAGGGACCAAGACCACCCCAAGATCCAGAATCTGTTTTTGAAAGACCAGCAAGGAAAGCTATGATTTGAACAGTTTTACCTAAGCCCATCTCATCACCAAGAAGACCACCAGACTGGACTTGATGTAATTCCCATAACCATTTTACACCTGTTCTTTGATATTTATACAATTGTTTCCAGATATAGTTTGGTATATTTAAACCATTCTGAAGTTCATGATAACCCTCAGGATCCTTGTTACCATCCAATATATATTGGATATCAGCTGACAGTGAACCAGCGCTGTAGGTTCCTGAAGATGCAGAGGATAAGCTTTCCCTCCAGATTTTTATCCTATCATTGTACAAGGTTGTATCACCATCATCAATAATTTTCTTTAGGTTTTGCTTAACGCGGGAGGTGGAAGGTAAAGACGGAATGTTTACGTTTCCTTCGTCATCTGAAGACTGCAAATACTCACATTCGTCGTCAGATTCTTTGTATGCCGAAGTACTTGCTTTTTCTAATGATCTTGTATCTTCTTTCTCTCTTGAGGTATCTTTATAACCCTTCACCTGCTTCTTTGATATAAGTTCTGCAGCTACTTTACTTTTATCAGACACATTGTCAGTTTTATTCAAGTTTTTAGTTACAGTTTTATGTTTCGCAAGTGCGAGTTGATTTTCGAGATATTTGTTGATATCAACCATTTTTCTCTCGTGCACAAGAATATCGGTCGAAAAAATAAGATATTAAAAACAAACTCATAAATTTCCATATTCATTCCTAAAATATTAAGAATAATATTTTTTCCCAGAAAACAAACAGAAAACCTATGCAGAAAACAAGTTTTTTTTATTTTTCTTTTTTTGTTCATGACCATGGATACAAAGTCCTTCAGTCGCATACTTATATCACTCTAAAGCACTTATTACACCTTCCTATTTTTAGGATCCTAACTAGGAAATAGGAACGTGTAATCGCAGAAAGAACGGTTAGTGTCCTAAGTAGTGAGATAGGAAGGTCCCAACCGCTCTGCTTCCTTAAACAGGAAAGTGTAATCGCGTCGTTCCGATTTAGGACGTTTAGGGATGTAACATTATTCTTCAAAACATCGATGTTTTGAAATAATTATATAAGGCCCTTCTAAAGTCTTGGCGTATATTTTGAGGGATGAATGTATAGGTCATTAGTAATCAAGAAACAATAATAGAAAAATAATCCGTACATTGAAAGTACTACATTATTTATAAATGAATACTTGGTACTTACTTACATAAAGTTCAATTTTGTTTTATTTTAACATAAAGGAGCTCATTTGTATTCATTGAAATTTTAATTTGTGTGATCGGTTTGAGAGAATAAAAAACTTAAAACATCGGAAGAACATCGATGTAAGTATAGTTATATTTTTTTTAAATCGACCTTTGTTACATCCCTACGAGTCGTCCGTCCCGCTTTAAGTATAGTTGCTATATACTCTTTGCCGCGTCCTAGTTAGAAAGCAAGATAGTGTAGTGTAATAAGTAGCTTCCTGCTTCCTTGTTAGAACCATCCTAGTTAGGATCCTAAATATAGGAAGGTGTAATAAGCCCTTAATACACAAACATATAATATTTATAAGCTCTAATATCACTCATATAGTAACTTTCACATAGTCCGCATTATCAGTCACCGTCCAGTCATGTTTTAGTAAAATGGTGGTCATTGTACACACAGCAACACATCAAGCTCGACACCCTATATACCCATAACTACGCTACATACATTACAGACTTTTGCGCGAAAGGGACTTATGCATCGTGGCAACGGCCAATGACAGGCCGGTAGCGGTTTAGTGCCTTGCGCTTACACACACAGACGCAATTTTTTGGCATTGTTTGATTATTGCTTTTTGTTTTTACTTTTGCAAGTTTTCTGTATCAGTCAGTCGCGCTAGAGTAAAGTATTCAGGCAGTCGTCGCCCCAAAAATCGTCAGACTAGGAGTCTCGCTCGCGTTCACATATTGTGTCATTATTTTATTATATAAAAACTGAAAGATTTTATGCAAGTGCGTGATGCAAATATTTATGGCGCCCCAATTAACTCCACAACAGCGGGAGCTGATAGTGGTGTTGAGGGATGGTGGATATTCCATTAAAGAGATTGAAAGAAGGACGGGGATTATGGTGAGTGATACTTTTTAATATTGTAAATAAACTGCATAATATAGAAATGTGTCCCTCCCTCTCTATAAAATTACGTCTCTTTTAATATAAACTGACCATGATTACCTGATGGTAAGTGACGATTAGGAAGATTTTAGTTGGCTTCAGCCATAGCCGTTCACACTCTTTCCGTGAAGTGAAGTGACCTAAGTAATATTTTAATGAATGAATCATCTAGGCTCAGACATCTAGGTATTTATTTTTAGTTAACAATTTCACGAACCTACTCATACTACTAATACCTTTTTTTTGTTCAACAACGTCTAGGTATCTCATGTAATGATTGTTTGTAATACTATTTTTTTATTAAATTACATTATTTTAGAGGACAACGATTAATTTTTGGTTGCGACGCCATGAGGAGACTGGGGGCGACCTATCGGCTCACCACCGGCAGCTCTACCAGCGCGCCACCACCGCTGAGCAAGATGCTGCTATTATAGCGGTGCATAGCAATCAACCATTTTTATGCACGCAAGTTACTGCCACACAATATAGCGTAAGTAGTTTTTTTTTATAATTAGCGCTTCAGCTCCTTAATTTGAATTATGTTTTTATCATTTTTTCAGTTACTAACGACAATATAAAATAATTGCAATAAATAAATAAATATACGTATTTTATAAGAGCATATATATAACATACACCTATATTATTGGCGAAAAATAGTAAGATATGAAAAATAGAAAAACACTATTTTGTAAAAAAAAGTATCTTGTGAATATTTCACATGATATTTTTTTAATTTAAAATAGTTTATGGTGGCTAGTTAATATTGCTCGTTAGTTTAGTTCAAGATTTCTATATTCGTTTTTTTTTTTCATTATAAATTCATGACCATACAATTATATAACAATTAATACTGAATGATTAAACACCCACTTAAAAACTTAATAGTATTTTTGTCCAAGTTTGTATTTTCCTTCTTTAACGAATTAAATTACTTTTTTTTTGCCTCAAATTGGTGTTTTTAAATCCGTTATTAATTATATTTGATTGTTGCTTTTCACTTTAAGAAGCTATCTTGTGTGATTTCAGAAATATTTCATGATAAGTTATTGGCTTTTTATATTGCTCGTCATGCATTACTCAGTATAATCAACAACAAGTAGGTATTTAACAAACAAAATGTCTTGTCAGTTTACCTTAAAATCCTACATACCATAATACACTCTTTATAAAGCCTATACGTGAAAAATACTACAGCAATAAATTTTTATTATTGACCTTATTTATTTTTCAATCCTTGTAATTGTTCAACTAAAAGCCGACAAAACCTTTGAGGTGCCGAAATTTACAATTTGTCCTTTTGTTAACAGCTGCGTTGTTTTTGTTCATTTTAATACTGGTAATTGTCTATACATATAATTTACTATTCTAGATAAGGAATCGTTGTCTTCAGAAAAGCTAGGTCAAAGCTACTAAAGACAAAAAATTTATTAGTCGTTGGCTTACGACTAATAAAACTTTTGAAGGCATGTTATTGTTATTTAGGTGTCACATAATTATGGAAAATAAATCGCTAATCGACTATTTACTATCACCACTATTCACGGTATTCCTAACGTGAGAGTATTAAATCATATTATTAAAGTTAGTATTTTTAAAGGAAATAATGTTTTTAATGTTGTTTCAGGTATCAACCCAAACAATCCGGCGCAGATTAAATGTCGCTCCTGCACATGCTCAAGATAGAATAAGTTTTTGTTTGCAGTATTACAATTTTGATTGGGAGATTATTATATTTGTATTTGTTGACGAAAAGACTTTTAAATCTGATAAAGATGGAAGAAAAATAATTTTGATAGTTATTTGATATTTAATACTTTTTTCAAGTCATAAATATATTATGTAATATCTAACTATTTACACAAAAATACCCTAGCTTGTGTTATACTATGTGTGTAGTTAGTGGTAAAATTTTATATGCCATCTTTAATTATGGATAGAAGGTTTACCGATGTTTTAAGATGGATGAATATGAACAACATATTATTTATGGTGTTGATTCAAATGCTCATATTTCAACTCTTACTTATTGCATTGTTGATTCAGATTTTTAACTGTTATTGGTTTTTAAGTCAATTTGTAGCTTTGTTTAGATTTTGATAGTTATTTTATATTACTCATTCATTATAGACTTTTAAGACTAATTTTGATTGTTGTCAAGTAATTTCGGAGACACATTGATGATCCATGCAAAGAATGACTAGAAAGAAGGAAATAATTGTGATTTTAGTGTCTAATAAAGATTTATTTCCCATATAAGAGGTTGTTTATTTATACTTGAAGTTGTTTCAGTATCAAAACCTATACTCGGGGATAAATTAGCTTCCTATTGGTGAAAGAATTTTTCGAATCCGAATGATAGTTCCAGAGATTATCCCTTTTAAACAAACCCGGGAACCGCGGGTGAAACCG
Source organism: Polyploca ridens (assembly GCA_951394255.1). Lineage (NCBI taxonomy): Eukaryota > Metazoa > Arthropoda > Insecta > Lepidoptera > Drepanidae > Polyploca > Polyploca ridens. Next base: position 4,126,110 of record OX596252.1, read on the forward strand.
CGGGGAACAGTTAGTCTACATTAAATGTATAGGTAACGAAAATATTTAATTGGATAATGATTATTACCTTATTGGTCGCATATCCTTTTAAATGTTTTTAATTCATGTTTGAAACATAAAAATGGTTACTGTATGTCAACCTTAGGAGATAGGTATATGCCACCGCGGACTTTTCTGTTGATATTTGGATGATCTACAATTATCTAGCTATTTTGTTCTATCAACAATAGTTTTCGCAGCGCATGTGATATTAGGAATATTATAGGTATTTTTTTACACCTTGGATTATTGGAGTTTTCGTAGGATGCCATTTTTTTGAAAATAAAATTGGTAAGAGTAGCTTTTACTATTCTTCATAAATCTGGCTATCTTATATAAAAAAATAATCAAATCCGACTAATAGTTCAGCCAAAGATTATCGCGTTTAAACAAACAAAAAACTCTTCCGCTTTATATTTATATTAGTATATAGATGGTTTACGGGCGCATCGCGCAGCGCAAATTGAAAAGTAACTCGTGAGCTTGTAAACACAAATTACAACGCGACGAGCACAACCTGTTTTTAAAATTTACTATACATAATACGTATAGGTAGGTATGGATATATATTGCGGCTGCGGGGCGCGGGCGCTTCCGTGCGCGTGAGTGGGTCGAAATAACAAAAACATATCGCACTCGCTCGCACGATTCGCGCAGTCCTGTAATATAGTGCAAATCATGCATATCGATTATTATCGATACATGATCACGTTCTAGTACGTTTGCTATTCTGATGTTATTGGCCTTCTAGACTGCACGTATTGTTTAATATATCTTAGTATATAAGCTGATCCTTATTGTCATTAGATATTAATTAACTATGGATTAAACATGTGATCTAAAGTATCTTCAGTATTTCCATTCACTACTACCCGTGAACGGCCCCCTTGTCTCATGGCGACCGAGACAGTTGTGAAAAAATGGACTGCCTGCACCGCCCCGCTGAATCTATGGAAGATTGTGATGTAAAAATGAACCTGAAGCTGTCGAAAAACTGGAGCATGAAGTAAAAATTTACTCAAAGCTGTAACAAAATGGAGTATGATGTAAACAAACCCGAAGCTATGCAAAAATGGACCTTGGAGTAAAAGGACCTGAAGCTGTGAAAATGGACCGTGATGAAGAAGGACCTGAAGCTGTGAAAATGGACAATGATGAAATGGTCCCTGAAGCTGTGAAGAAATGGACCAGGATGTAGAAGCTGAAGCTGCCGTTGGAAAAGGATACCGAGGCTGCCAATTAAAATGGGATAGACAACACTTTGGTATAAAAAGTTACATACTCTCCCCTCTGCATGAGAAATCATGTGAGCTAAGTTGTATTTTTTTTAATGTTTATTTTTTTGAAAATATTGTCGAAATGCAAGAAGGTGATTCAAAACTTTATAGATTATATAAAAGTAGAAGACGTTTCATAACAGTAGACGATCAAAGTAGCTAGCAAGGTCGTAATATGTACGTTTGATTATCGTAAGCAAAATGTGCCCACAAGTCAAAGCAATAATTTAAATAGTTAGTAATTTTATAACCATCGACAAAATTATCATGTATGGTTTTTGGCATCGTCAGCTGAAAATGAATATGCTGATGATATTAGACATATCCTTTATTTGGTTATTGAATTAGGGTTAATATTTTGTTTGTATCTAGGTGAAGATTCGGTTATTTTTTGAAATGAAATAAGATTGAAATGTTTTAATGACTTCATTATGATGTCATTATGAAGCATATTTTTTTTGCATATTTAAAGGATTATAATGTAGAAGAACTTCACTTAATTTTTTTTTATATCTTCAGGAAATATAAAGTTATAATAAATTACGAATGTAGAAAAATTAGTTTGAAGCAATCACAATTACTTAGTAGTAAAAGATTGTTCTTGGATGTATCAAGACATAGTGATAGTTAGATTTCGATGCTGGAGCATTGTGAAATAGTTAGTTAGATGAACTTAGATGTGATTGTACCTATTATATTACCAGAAATTTGTCAGGATGTTTTGTAGATAGTGCTGTTGTAAGATCAAAGACTAGGTAGGACAGGTAGTAGTTTTGTACAAAGAGTGTTTTTTTTGTCTTCGATTATTACTTATGCATGTAAATTTTGTCAAAGTGATAATCAGTTGATAGAGTAAAGAAATAATTTGATTATTCAAATTAAGAGATTATTAGAACGATGAGGAAAGGAAAAGTTTTGTGGCAGTGTTAACTTGCTCAAAACATAGAGATTTACTTAGAAAAACAAAATATATAGAAAATGAATCCCAAATTAGGTCTGATCAACCTAAAGTTGTAGATATCATTAGGAAAGCTTCGAATAGCAATGAATGATGACGCTTGTATTACGCGAATTTAATAAGACTAAAGAGTCTTTAGGAATGGCCATTCCCTTAAATAAAATGAATCTCTCAAATAATATTCCTTTTCACCCTCATTGGTGAAAAGAGGCCCGTGCTCAGTTGTGAGACACGATGGGCTGATGATGATTGTGATGATGATATTTGTATTCAAATCAAGATTCTTTATTAACGAAGGCACGCCAAGACGTAGCGTTAAAAGATCTTGAAAAAAAAAAAGAAATTGTAAGTAGTCAATTATTGGCTCACAAATATTATTTTATCAGACTATAATTAAGATTCTTTACGAACGAAGGCACGCCAAGACGTAGCGTTCAAAGAACTTAAAAAAAAATGTAGTCGATTTGAAATGACCAACACAAATGGTTAAAAATGAGAGAAAAAAAAGCTTTTTATAAAAAAAAGTTCAAAGCGAGATTTAGAAAATTTATCGCGATTATATAAAATTCAAAGCGTAAAGAAATAAATCATATTGAGACTTGAATAGTTATTCTAAATAATTACCGTATTGTACTTATTAGTAGGCATACAGGTATTTCTAGAATGACAAATAATATAAAAAATGAGTACTATTGGACTGGAATGTATAAAGACATTACTGACTATGTATCTAAATGTAACGATTGTCGGAAACAGAAGTATAGTAATGTAAAATAAAGATAAAAATTTGATGTGAATTCAAATAGCATAAGGTATGGAAAAGGTGGTTTAGTTTTAGTCAAAAATGAATGTGGTAACAGATAGATATTTAGGACCATTTAAAGTTGATGAAGATTTAGGTGTAAATGTTAGAATAATAAATGATAAAAATAAGCCCAAGACAATTCATAAAAATAGGACTAAGAAGTATATTAATTCTATTTCTTTTTTTGAAGGGAGGAATGCCTATCCTTTCAGGGGAGGTGTAATATAGTGCAAATCATGCATATCGATTATTATCGATACATGATCACGTTCTAGTACGTTTGCTATTCTGATGTTATTGGCCTTCTAGACTGCACGTATTGTTTAATATATCTTAGTATATAAGCTGATCCTTATTGTCATTAGATATTAATTAACTATGGATTAAACATGTGATCTAAAGTATCTTCAGTATTTCCATTCACTACTACCCGTGAACGGCCCCCTTGTCTCAGTCCAACTTCTACTAGTCCAAAGTCCGATCAGTCTAGGTTGATGTGTCGCTGTGTGTACATACTAAAGTTTTTCACGGACTTTTTGAAACAACTTGTAAAGTCACGATACACATAATTCATTTCAATTCACCGGCGCACATGGATTGATCTTTATTGGATCAAATACCACCGATAATTCGCAACAAAACTCAAAATATACAAAATTATGAATAAACACGAAAATGCAACGTCCTCAGAGAGCGCGCGAAAACAGGAGGCCAAAAAAGCAAAAAATACAAATTGAAAATTACATACCTGGTAATCGCTTTGAATGTGTATTTGCTTTGTTTAACAAACTTTATTTAATGAAAAACACTTTCTTTTTAAAACTTTGTTTAAACAAAGCCAATACAAATTCAAAAGCGAATGCGTATGTGATTTTCAATTTGTATTTGGTTTTTTGGCCTCTCTCCCGTGTTCGCGCTCTATCTGCGTTTTGTTCTATAATCTGTGGCAACGTCACTCTGCATTTGCATGTTCCCGCCAAAAAGTATTTTATACCTACAAATCTCGAAAACGGAAAACTATCGATTATTCGATATATCGATTGTTTTAACCAACGTCCAACAGTCAACACTAATGTCAAAAATATTGCATGTATGTCAAATGTATGTATTTGCTTTGCGGTTCGATATTCCACATGGGGACCGAATAGAAATAAATTTTAAGAAATTTCTTTATTAAAAAGTCAAAACGTCGTTATTTTTTCTGTTGTACTTATCATTAACACGCTTGCAACACGCTTGTTTGACTCTTACATTTAAGGCCTTACCCTACCTCAAAACTGCTCCACCTCTCACGTTTGGTCCTGCATATCAATGAAAGTATTGAATCAATAATTTTGAAAAAAATATATAGTAAAGTTGAGGATATATACTGAGTCCTATATGATGTGAAAACATGAATCCGAAACATTTTCTCGATACAAAAAAATCACAAACTTCCCTCTGAATTTGCCAAAAAAACCGCATTAGTCAATTAATACTTTACCTATACTAATGAAACTTTTTGTATAAACTGTAGTTAGTACAATACGTGTACTATATGATTTGAAATTAAAATAATGTTTTTTTTTAAATTGTGAGAAATGAAATTCCCAAATATTGCGAGTGGCACGAAGCGCCGCCGCACAGATTCAGTCGCGCTCCGGCGCTCGTACGGGGAACCCGCGTCTCTTGCTCTCACGACCCACTTAGATACGTAACTAATAATTTATAAGTGAAGTGTATTTTGTTTAAAATGGGAAATGATCGGAACAAGAAAAAAAAGACGGAAATATTGAAGTAAGTACCTACCTAAACTGAATCATAAAATGTGTTTTACCTAGGAAGGCATTTTAGTTTGTATCTACCAATAAATTATGAGTCTGATTATTGTAATGGGTAAGAAAAGTAGGTAATTTCCATTATAAGCTCCTCTGACCTCCCATTGTACGGAAATCATATACAATGCGAGATCAGCTTATACTGGAAATTTATAGTTTGATGAAAATATACCTACCGGACGTGGACCCGTGCCCGTTTGTATCAACCACCTAGCTAAGAAGGTAAGATACTAAAATGGTTTCACAACAACGTAAGCAAAGCATGCACATGTAGGTTCCTACCTACTAGGTAGGTATATACTATGTAGTAAATTGAATTTCTACAATAAACATTTCATTGGTAAATATTAGGGTAGTCATCCAAGTAATTGGCCACGGTCACATACTATTTTATTAGTATGAGAAAAAGAGAAGTAAAGCCTTTTTTGTTACATAATGCAAATACCAACGTACGTACCTAATCATAATTGCACCTACCTTATAACAGAGTAAATAAAGTTTGCACGGGTTATTAGGTAGGTACCCACCTACTAGGTAAGTATATATTATGTAGTAAATTGAATTACTACAATAAATATCTTATTAGTTATTCTATATATTAGGTTTGAATATTAGGGTATTCGTCTAAGTAATTGGCCACGGTATCATTTTAGTAGTATGAAAGAAGAAACGTAAAGCCTATTTTGTTACAGATTGCAGATACCAACGGAACACATGAATGCCAGTAGTTCCAAACATGCAAACGAACCTGATTTGACGACTTTACAAACCGTAGAATTGTGAGTTTATCTGGTAATCCGCTTCTCTGTTTTATAGGTACATATATACCTACCTACCTATCTCTTAATAATAGGGATTAAAGTATGAATTTGCCGTTTAATTGTAATAGGTACTTCGAATTGACATAAAACCTTCATGATTTGAGATTTTTGAGTGAAACTTTAACACCTGTGAAGTATCTATTGTTCTTCTTTTAAAAATGTGCAACATTCGATTATCTACTTTCAGTTGTTTTTTTTATTCAGCTTAGACAAGAAAGATTTTTTTTTAAATGTGCAACATTCGATTACCGACTTTCTGATACTTCGAAAATTCGAGTTATTTTTGAATACGAGTTCCGACGCGGAACTAACGCGGCAGAAACAGCTCGCAATATCAATGTTGCGTTTGGAGAGGGGACTGCTAATGAACTCACCGTGCGATTTTGATTTTGGTTTGTGTGGTTTTGGTCGCTTTCGTGATGGAAACTTTGATTTGGAGAACGAACCACGTGGAAGACCGCCCACACAGGAACAATGAATTTAAAGAGATGGTGGAAGCCGATCCGAGCCAAACTACCTAGGAATTAGCGGCATGGTTTAACGATGCCTTGGTACCTTACCAACAATATTGACTCATTTGCGTCAAATCAATAAAATAAAAAAATATGAAAAATGGGTGCCTCATGATTTGGCTGATCTGAACAAAGAAACGCGTGTTGAAAATTGTGTCGAATCGATACAGAAATGAAAGAATATTGGATCGAATTGTGACATGTGATGAAAAGTGGATTCTTTAGGATAACCGTAAGCGAAAAATGCAATGGATGACCCCAGGTCAAACGCCGCAACAGTGTCCTAGAGCAAAGCTTACCAATAAAAAGGTAATGGTAACTGTCTGGTGGTCTCAGTATGGTGTTATTCACTATAGCTTTCTCCGATCTGGTCAAGCAATAACGGCAGATGTCTACAGTGCCGAACTCCGAACAATGATAGCAAAACTAGCAGTGAAAAAGCCCCGACTCATGAATCGATCTTCACCATTATTGCTCCATGATAACGCGAGACCTCATACAGCACAAGAAACCGTTTTAACTCTACAGGCACTGCAATTAGAAACCATTTGTTACCCTCCGTATTCGCCAGACCTTCCTCCAACGGACTACCATTTTTTTCGTGATTTGGACAATTTTCTACGTGATAAAAAGTTTTCTTCTCAGGAGGCAGTATAAAATGCTTTCACACAGTTTGTCGAATCTAGATCACCAGAGTTCTATCGCAAAGGCATAAATGACCTTCGTATTAAAAAAAACTAATTTCAATTTTTCAGTACAAATCGGCAATTTCTTACTTTAACCCCTAATATTAGAGTGGTTGTCCCAGTAATTGGCCACGGTCACATATTATTTTAGTAGTATGAACACAATTGAAGTAAAGGCTATTTTTTTACAGAATGCAAAAACCAACGGAACACAAACAAAAACGGCATTACTTGCATTGACGTCATCGCCGATGGTATCTCGAGTAAACGCTCCTATAACACAAATATATTTCAGAATTATGTGAATATATTCCGTACTAATATATTACGATTAATATAATGTCTTCTTTAGGTAAAAAAATAATATGCTTTGGTACTTGTCTACAATATTAATTGTATTAGAATTGAAATTAAATTAAAATTTTATTTACATACCTACTAGATATACAATGACTGTAAATATACCCTATCATATGGCGCTTTAGTACTTTTCAACAGTCATTTAATTTTATTAATTTTGAAAAATGGAAATAAGAACAAACTTGCTGTACCTTTAACTCGGCTCAGCAAAGTCTTAAACTCTTTCAAGGAGCAATGTATACGTTTTTATATTATAGTACCCATAAAATAACCAAAAACTACCTATACATACATTTAAAAAGATAGTAAACCATAAGTTATGCAAGAAAGGGTACTATAAAGTTTCTGAATTTGTAGATGAAGAGAATGCATTAGAATGAATTGTTCGCTTCGCAGGCTATTGTTATATAATAATATATCGTTTGTAAATTATAATACGTCTAAGTACACGTTTAAAATAAAAAGCTTTCCGAGTTTCTTGCCGGAGTCTTTCTCAGTTAAAGTTGTATTTGGAACCGGTGTAGAGTAAGTTTACGTTCATAAGTGCCTCATTAGAAGAATTGAATAAATATTTTTTGATTTTGATTTTTGATTTATTTCCACAAATAATGGTGTATTTACCCTATCGTGCGGCGCTTTAGTAATTTTCTACAATCGTTTTATTTATTTCCATACTTGGGTCAAATAACTGTGTATTTACCCTATCGTACGGTCGACTCGTGAGTCGTCGTGACCCCTGCCGCGTGATGAACTCGTGCGAGTGAGATAGTTGCGACTGCGCGATGCGGGGGCTGCACGGCCGGGCCGTGAAGCGGGGGCAAAACTTGGATTTGAGCTGGGGTAGTGTAAACTCTTAATAAACACACATTGAACAGTGTTGCCAACGTAGGCGATTTATCGCCATTTAGGCTACTCAGGACAAAAATTGGCGACGACAAGGTACCTCAACGACAAGGTAATAATATAAACCAAATCACAATTTATGAGCTAAATCGTAAGAAATATAGCTGTCCCCCGTGGTTTCACCTGCGTTCTCAGGATAAAAAGTAGCCGATGTCCTTCTCCATGCTATAGGCTATCTGCATAGCAGGTTTCAAGTTTCATGATTATGCGTTGAGAAGTTGAGGCGTAAAGACGTAACAAACAAACATGTTTGTTTCGCCTGTGATTTGGCCAAAAGTGTATTTGCGTGAGCTTGCCACCACTACTACCTATCTGTGCTCACCACTCGTGCCTCATACTGTATCTGCTACATGCAGTGAAAATCGCGCACGGGTGCTCACGCGAGTGTATTTTTCTCCAAATGCCACGTATGTATGTATACTGATTTGAAGAAACTAACAAGCCCACACTCGGCGCCGGTACACGCCTAACGTAGCGGACACTATACTTTATTGTATTTTTAAGCTACATTTGGTTCAGTAAAAAATGACGAGGTGGAGCAGATCTTATAGGGTGGATCTTGCACTTGTTTAGTCATAAAGATTCAGCTCCTAGCATTCTGGCAAGCAATTAGAAGTAAATTTTGATAACTTTTAGCAACTTGTGATAAATAATTTTGTTCGTATTGTGACGTAGAAGCAGAATATCGAAAAAATGACTTGAAAAAATTTCAGATCTACGAAAACACAATATTTTTAATGCCCTTTTTAGTTTCTTCAATATTCAGCTCATGGTTCCTTTCAGCGTTTTTGTTCAGACCTGTAGTCCAGAATTTGCCCATACTGGCAATACAAGAACAATCATTCTGTATATAAATTAATTAATAACAACAACTTAATTAGTGATGGCAATAACGGCTGTTTTTTGATAATGAATTATCCTGTTGTGGTATCGTACAATAACTGTTATTGTAAACTGTTGCGCGTTATTCTGTTATAGAGCTGTTTTGCCAATCTTTACATTATAGGGTGTAATGAAGTGACACAAGCAAAGAGTGCGCCCTAAAATGTAGACTAACTGTAACTATTCACATATTTTCTTATTAACAGTTTATATACACAAATTATCTACATATAATGAAATATTAATATGACGGTAACGGATAATTGCATAAGCAATGGCAACTTATCTGTTACTGACAACAATCCGACGTGAAAAAACAAAACAGTAATAACATCATTAGGATTGTCAAATTTAGCCAATGTGAACTTTATTTCGTTACATGAAAGGTTATCTAGTAATTTACGAAAGAAAGGTGGGAGTATCACGTGATTACAAGTCGCGGGCGCGAGCACTATCTCACTCACACACTAACGGTGTGCCTATTGCCTGCCTACTCTAACAGCAACAACAGTTTATAACGACAACAGGATAACTGAACGATCAATAATGAGTTATTCATTGCGGTAGAATAATGCATTATAGTAACGGTTATTGTAATAACGACCATTACTAATCTTAATTAGCTTTATTGTGGCTTTTGGGCTACTTTAGGCTATCTGCTCTGAAATTCGGCTATTTTAGGCTACTTAAGCTGTGAAAAAGGGCGACATTAGGCCCAGTGCTGTTGGCAACACTGACATTGAATTTCATAACCTTCAAATACATTTTACTCGTGTCTTTAGTGTTGATTTTTCTGAATGATGCAGAAAGTTAAAAGAAAAGGTGATATTGGAGACATAGATTCACCCAAGAAAAAGAAATTTAATATCAATAAAAGTGACAATAAGCTATCAGACAATGGAAAACCGCAAAAACCTTTCAACAGCAAATTCAAGGATTTCAAAAAGGATGGTGGTACTGATACGAAGAGATTTAATAAGCCTGGTAATGAAAAAGGGAAGGGAAAGTTTTCCAAAGGTAAGCCCGACTTTGTCAAAGGAAAGGGAAAGCCGAATTTTTCCAAAGAGAAGAGCAAAGGGAATTTTTCGAAGGACCAAGGTAATGGTGAGAAACCTAAGTGGTCAGAGATGAAAAAAGAAAAGAAGGAGTTGAGATTGGTGCGACGGAAGGCAAAGGCAACTGCTGAGGTGTTTGAGATATCTCACAAGGCTAAGCTGTTGGCTGCACAAATTCAGCGGTAAGACATGACCTATTTTACAAGCTTTTATTTAACTTGCAATGTATGTTTGTTTGGGTGGAAACTTGCAAGTCGAATTTCACACACTTCCAGTGGTCGGATTGACTTGATATTCGGTATATATTGAAAGACAGTGCAAGTACAGTTAACAAAAAGTACAGTCACCAAAAAAAGTTTGTATTGAAAATGTTTTTTTAATAAAAACCTTATTATAATATAATTTTATATATCTAGTTTCCACCATGCAGTTTCACTTGTGTTCAGGATTAAAACAACATACCTTCGAGCTATCTCTATGCAAGATATTTTATTTTTATACCACTAAGGTGGCAAACAAGCATACAGCCTGCCTGGTGGTAAATGGTTACCATAGCCTTTGGACTCTTGCAACACCAGGGGTATCACACGCTTATACATTTCATCCTTAGTTTTATTATGAAGGAAGGACAAACATATTTTCACTCTTTTATTTATTAGATTTAAATTTCTACCTTTCACAAGTTTTGTATAAGTAAGAGGATTCTTAGTATTAAGATTAATACTAACTCATAATGCTAGCTAAAAACAATAACAAGATACAACTAACATTAACATTCCTCACTTTCAGGAAAGTTGTAAAACAAGATTTCAGAATGAATTCATGTAAAGAACTTCATTGCTTATTGAAAGGGCAGTACAAATCCATTGCTCTTACTCATGATCTCAGCAGAGTCATTCAAGTCCTACTAAAATATAGCCCTGAGGACATCAAGAATGAATTATCTGAAGAGGTTTTAGATATTATCGTACAAATGGCTCAGTCAAAGTATGGCCAGCATGCTGTGAAGAGAATTTTAAAATATGGTACAGATTTTATTCGCCATGAAGTGATAAAAAAGTTTCTGGGACACATTGTGTCATTGGCTACTCACACAATAAGTGCTCCCACACTTGATTATGCATATGGGGAATTTGCAACAAAGAAAGAAAAGAATCATATGCAACAAGAGTTTTATGGGGATATTTATAAAAATGTAAGTAAAATAATAATGTTTCTATAATAAATATTTTGTTGTTTAATATTACAAGTTCAAAAAGTATTTAATTAGAACCAACATGAATTTGTGACTCTGTAACTCAGCATTAATGTGCAATAATGCTGATATTCGAAGTAGAAGCTCTTCAATTATGATATAGAAATACTAAGAAAAAACCTATAAAAATCTCAGGTTTCTAATCTTAACTATCCTTCTTGGGTTTTATCTTTTAAAAATCAAGGATTTAGAGCTATTCAGAGTTATTGTTAGAATTTCAACTGGCTACTATTATGGTTAAAAAGATATGACCCTACAACCATTACAGAGTGACAGCATTAGGACCTTTAAAGTAAGGAATTCAAAAAGTAAATAATTGCTATGCTGTAAAAAACTATCTTATTCCTCTAATGGTTTTAGTTTAGAGGCTGCAGCACAGCTTGGTTTTCTAAACCAGACATAAATATCTCAATTATTTTTATAAGACTATAGTATATTTTAAATAACATGAGTTCGTGACACATGGTATTTTATTAAAGGGGTTAGAACCTTTGTGGCATAACTAGCCGCCGCCATTTTAGATTTTTTTCAATGTTGCGGCGCACGATGAAACTGGTATATATGGATAGAGGACACTTATACAAACAAAAAATGTTAATCAATATGGTGGCCTAAAGTGTCACGTTTCCGAGATATTTGGAGGTAAAGATCGCCATATGAGAATTACGACAATCATTAAAAATTAACTTATTACGTGTTTATATGCATTCGATTGTATTAAAATAATAGTTCCCAGGTTGATTTATCAATTTTTTAGTAGAGAGTTAAACTAGAAGCAGGTTTTTTTTGACAGCGGTGAGCTGTCAAACTATTTTATCCGTTTAAAGGTGAGGTACAAAATTATCATAATCGGGATTATACCTTCATAAAACTGTGCGGTAATGTAAAGTAAAAAGCACAAATGGGTAATAAGCTGCATTAAGATACTAAAAGCGGTGCAATAAATGTTATTTTACGAGCGGGTGTGTTGAAAATAAATAAAAAAAACCGGGCCCGCGGCCGGCCCGACCCGACCTAGTAAAACTTCTACCTAAATGAAAGTCCCGTCTTCATCAAAGACTGCTCACGTGCACACAATGCCCAAAAAGGGCGATAGATCAGACCCAATGAATTACAGGCCTATTGCCATCACCTCCCATTCTCTCCAATGTCATGGAGCGAGTGATCAACACGCAGCTCTTGAGATACCTAGAGGATCACGATTTGTTGAGTGACCGACAATATGGCTTCCACCATAGTCCCTTGGCTGGTGACCTTCTAGTGTATCTCTATGTGATGTGTCTATGTATACACTAGAAGGTCACCAGCCGAGTGGTCACTCGCCATCGAGAGTCAAGGTGGCGAAGGCGTTCGATCGGGTCTGGCACTGGGGTCTTCTAACGAAGTTACCAGCATATGGGTTTCCCGAGGGACTATGCAAATGGGTCGCCAATTTTTTGTTCAGCAGATGCATACGAGCTGAGAGACATAAATGCTGGCGTCCCGCAAGTAGGTAACCAATATGAATATTGTTTTTTCGTGCTATTTGTTTTGCTATATTCTAATAAAAAGTTAAATCAACCTGGGAACTATTATTTGAATACAATCTAATGCATATAAACACGTAATAAGTTCATTTTTAATGATTGTCGTTATTCTCATATATCTTTACCTCCAAATATCTCGGAAACGTGACACTTTAGGTCACCATATTGCTTAACATTTTTTGTTTGTATAAGTGTCCTCTACCCAAATATACCACTTACACCGTGCGCCGCCACATTGAAAAAAAATCAAAATGGCGGCGGGTGGCTATGCCAGCTCCCATACAAAAAAGTTCGTACCCCTTTCTCAATGGTTAATGTTCATTTCGATATAATAAAGGAATACTATGATAGAGCTAGGTTTCACGAAATATTGTGAATATTATTTCAGAGTAATCAAATGGAATTTCACTAGATATTGGTAAAAAACCCTTGACCTTGACGACTCATCTTATGTGAAATAGAGTATAATTGATGTTTTTTTTGTTAGACAAAAGATGACAAAGTGAAGACTTTAAATGACACATACAAAGACAGTCCAGAAATGAAGTCTGCAATACTGCAGTCCTGTAAAGCCAATGTACAGCGTGTTTTGGATAAAAATCTGCATGATGGAGAGTAAGTCATGACTCATGAGACTATATATATAATAACTTATGTGTTTTTATAATGCTGCTGAAAACATTTATGTTTACTTAACTGTGAACTACTGAATCCTAAATAAAAACGAATGTGTATGTCACCAGGCTCCTCCACTCAGTGTTATATGACTACATCCGAGAGTGCAGCGCAGAAGACCGTGCTGAGCTTGTTTCCACACTGAGTCCACTTATAGTACCACTCAGCAACTCACTGCCCGGTGTCAATGCTGCCAGCTTGTGTGTGTGGCAGGGTACTAATAAAGATAAAAAGGTACATACTAGTCCATAAGAGTTAAACTACAAAACTCTTCTTTTATTATCAGTCAGCTGTCCCCCTCAGTTTCGCCCGCGTTAGGGGTAAAAAGTAGCCTATGAGTTACTTTCGCATTTATAGTATTAGTATGGATATAGGCCTCACAAACATTGATTATTATGTCCATTACACATATTTTTATACAGTTGCGTGCGAGACATTTATATATGGTACGAAAATATTACGACTTGCTATATATTAATTTATACTTTAACCTATATGTTCATTCCTCAAAAGTATGTAAGTACTATATTTAATCCTTTAAAATTATTCTTGAATTTCTCATTACAGACGATATTGAAAGTTGTGAAAGAACATGCTGTACCACTCAGCAAACACAAAACTGGTTATAGGCTGCTCATTGCCATATTTGATTCAGTTGATGACACAGTACTTGTCAAGAAAGCTATTGTGTCTACACTGGCAAGCCACCTGAAGGACATAGCTAAAGATCATTGGGGTAATATGGTAGGTTCAAACATAGTCAATCCAGTCTCCAATCAAGTGTAGATTATCACTGCTGTGGGAAAACGCCTCGCACACACTTACATTTCTACAATGATGAATTGAAATGAACCTATTCTCTTCTCAGACACTACATTGGCTAGTAAAACCTAAGGACTCGGCAGCTTTCCATCCCAGCTTTATCAAGTTCCTAGACGAGGGCGCAAAGAGCGGCACATCTAAAAAAGATGCAGAACTTCGAGTATCAGAACTGAGGGAAGCTATCTTACCGGCATTGAAGACAGATATGGAATCAGACCCAGAGTTCTGGCTCAGTAGTAAAGCGAATATGCTGTTGACTGTTGCTGTGTTGTCTATAGGTAAGTTCTCAAGCACAAAATTGGAACATATAAATTTTATGATTATTAACAAAGATGGAAAGCTCTGTTAGCTGAGGGTGCATACATACGAGCTTCCTTACAATGTTTTCTGTCTTTGAAAAACTAGTGGTGATATTGTATGTTATATTTCATGGCCAGACTGGGCCAGTGATTTATTTAATCTGCGTCATGATGTTCACTTACACAAAATTTACAGAATCAACAAAAGAAATTCTCAAGGCCCTAGCTAAAGTGATATGCAAGTCAGATTGGCAAATCAAGGCAGACACCAAGGATGTGCTAGCAGTAGAAGATGCGGGCATACACATGTGTCTGAAGAAGTTAGCTGCTTTGGATAAGGATAAAACTGATGGTACACTAGGTGAAGCTATTGCTGAGAATTTGGAAGAAGAAACTGTAAGTAATTTTGATAACATTCTTATAAGTTTAGAGTTTTCGCCTGCCAAATTCATCTCGATTCAATTGGTTGTGCCGTTGATGCGTCAAGAGGTACCAAACAAACGAACTCACTTTAGCATTAATTATCATAAGTTGTGTCTGCAAATTTTGTTCTACAATTAATATCATCAAGTTCCTTGAGACCATTTGTCTCAGAGTAATTCTCTACACGCAAACGCTTTCATAATCGCATTTTATATTGTTTTTTAGATCAAAATATGGCTGCCTACAAATAGAGGTTGCTTCTTCCTCCTCAAGCTCATAGAGAGCAATAATGACAGTGTTGCTAAAGAATTGCGGAAGAAAATCAAACCACACTCGAATTTATTGAAGCAGCAGACATCAGAGGGCGCCAAACTTTTGTTACAGAATGTTCAGAAAAAATAAACTTTTGTATACAATAATATTTTGTTTTATTCATTCATAAATTATTCGAAGTTCTAGTTGCTGCATACTTATTAGCTGTATTGATTCATAATTTTTACTATTGTTTCTTTATACATTATTCATGTGTAGAAATAACACAACATTAAATTCATATAAAATTCATCCACAGTTTGCCGATTGGTTTTTGTTCGACATTTTCTACAATTCTGATTGTTTTTTGAAGTAATTCTTCATGAATTGAATCTATACTTCTGCAAAATAAAATCACATTACAGGATATTAGCAGTCATATTAAAATAGTGTAGGAAGCTTACCAATTGTTGTTTGATAAATAATTTAATGTGGATCAAGGGCAAAATTAAATGGTTTAAAAATATTTACCTATTTGCATCCAACACATCCCAGTGTTCTTCTTTTAGTTTTGCATACATTTCTGACACTTTCTTTTGAAACTCCACAATTTCGTATCTAAGAAAAACATAGAAGATACATTAGATTATTTGAGAATTATGAATATAATCATGCTAGCAAGATATTATTATCTATCTCCAAAATTTTAAACATACCTTTCAGTACCAAATCCATTTCTCTGCTTTGTTTGGTCAATAGGCAGAGTGAGAAAGAACACCTTGTCTGGAAGTGGCAACCCAGCATCTGGCAACTTGCACCAATCCATATTTAATCCTGCAATTTTATAAAATGATGTCCTTATATGATGTCCATATATGCATCAATGATCCTCAAAGTGGACTATAAAGATTTCCATTAGTCAATTCCAACCAGTAAGTGGCCATGTAGCCTTCTAAACCGTTAACACCTTATATTTTTCTGGTAGCCATGGCAGGGGGTCACATAAAACGAAAAATCAACAAGGGGTATACAGAACAAAAAGTTTGGGAACCACTAGTTTTAATATTTTTTATAGCTTATTTCATTATTGGTGCACTCAAGTCAAATAATATAAATCATTGAAAATATTCACATCCAGAAAGTGACAGCCATTAGGATGAGTTGAACCACTACAAACTATTATTTTTTGAGCTTGTGTAGATTATTGAAAACCCTCCTTGGTTATATTTACCTTTAGCAGAAGAAAAGGCCACTCCAGAGTAACAATATCTATCAACAATAAGGGTTGTGCCAGCTTCTAATGTTTTTATTATTGTATTGGCACGCTCCCAACGGTTAGCTGAGAACAGAAGATGGATTGTCTCATCTGATAGATCACTCTGAAATGAAATAAAGATATTTTTTTTTAAATTGTCCTAGACCTTTCTTAAATTCCAGTCTAGGTGGTTCGGACATGTGCTATATTATACAATGCGGTTATGAACATTTGAATGGGACTATAACCAAATATTATAACTCAATTTCAAATGCCTTCGTATTTTGTTTACTTAATATGAAGACGGGCCAGTTGGCGCAGTTGGTTAAGATTCACCTTACGTGCCGCAGGTCGTGGGTTCGTGTGCATGAACATGTCTGTATGTCCTGAGTCTGGGTGTAATTATGTATATTAAGTATGTATTTACAAACAAAAAGTAGTATATGTATTATATCAGTTATCTGGTTTCCATAGTACAAGCTCTGCTTCGTTTGGGATCAGATGACTGTGTGTGAGGAATGTCCCAGGATATTTATTTATTATTTAAGGTTAGTTTGGCATTATATATCGTTGGTTCAGATGAACAGGGTATTAACTCAAAAAAGCCAATTTTTCAGGAGAGCGATTTGAAGTTTTCAAATCAATATACTTCCATTTCCGTTAATAATTGGTTAACCTCACTTATATATTATGTACACTTACTTTATTGATAATGTTTTTGTTCACAGCACGAGTTTGTTAATTTTGCTATTTCTGAGAAAAAAATTAAAATCTACAGGCAAGAACATAATAATACCTTTTTACACAAAAAATACTTCTGAACCAAAGTAGTAACTACAAAATATTATTTTCATAAAAGTGCAATTTTGAGGGTCTACGTTCGACTTTTCGATTATTTTTTTAAGACATTATTTAAACATCATGCTTAGTTTGCTATGCCATCCTATTTTTTCATGATTTGTTAATTCCTTTAGTTATGTTTAAGGAGCGTTCATAATACTACCATGTTCCACAAATATTAGGAATAAATTTTCAAAATAATACAAAATGAAAACAAAAATTTCACTATTAAAAATTTATTTATTTAAAAAAAAATCACATAAAAATAGTTTTAACATCAGTCTTACTATTTTAATAAACAAATTTAAATCACTACCTACGCTTTTGAGCACACTAAAGACCGTCGGCGTCGTTGGCTTTATAGTAGGTAACTTAGTAGTAACAGTTTTACGTATGGTTTACTTATAATAAACTTTATTCTTAATTAAACGATGGCAGCGTTACAACAATTTCACAGTCTATGTTATTTAGTCTCAGTTTAATTCGACTAGGATTAGAGGAACCAGAATAAAAATAATCATAGGTAATTAAATCTTAGGTAATCATCACAAAAACTTAAACAAAAGAGAAAATTAGACTTAAAAAAACATAAAGAGTACTTCTAAATAAAATTGAAATATAGGTAACAATCATAAACATGTAAACATGTAACTCTTTGAATGTAACTCTTCCGGAGCCGTTGTTGTTGGCATACTTGAAGATTCGGAGTCACTAGATGAAGACTCGGAGTCACTAGAAGAAGAATCCGAATCGCTCGAAGTAGAAGATGGGTGGTTCAGATCTTTAATACTGTCATCCGAGTTGACTCCGGGAAAACATGGTTCTGGAAGAAATATATATTTAAGCATTTAACTGTTTAGTAAACATTGTTTCTAGAATTATTAGATTTTGTGTACTTTCAAGAACTTTACCATGATTTTCGACTTGATGGACCGAGTACAATGATGACGAATCAGAGTCAATCTCCTCTAATTGATTTGCTTCTGGAAAAACAATCAGTATTTAACATAAAACATAAATTATGAATTATATAAGTACCTACATAATTAAAACTAACTATTTTTTGGAGACATTGCCTACAATTTTACCTGTTGTGTTGTTAGATGTGTCATTGAAAGTAGAAGTTGAAGCTATTGGTTTTTCACGACTATCTTCGGGCACTGAGGCTGGTTCTTTTAAAAGCGTTTCTTGATCAGTCGCTACAAATAATAATGGAAATAGATTCAAATTAAACCACTATTTATAACAAGCAAATATAGTGTTGATAATCTATAAACGAAATACTTATAGATACTTATAATATAGATATATTTATACTTTAAAAGTAATACCCTGAGTAGACATATTCAAGGTCTCATCATAATAAACTAATGCGGATTCTCTCTCTCTTGGATCAGGTGCTTTAACAGCGTTTCTGATTAAGGTAAGTCTTTGCGAAATCATTCTGTAAAATGAAAAATTTAGGTAGTTATAGAAAAGAGCATAATAAATTCAAACAAATACACGACAAATTATGTTGAATATAAAACTTTTTAGTTTTAATACTATAATTTTTTAAGTTTTTCTAAACAATAAAGAATCATAACCAAAACAAACCTTAAATGTCCACGTTATTTTAAATTTACATAATATTATTCAAGATAAATACTTTTTCATCGAGAAAGAATCGCACTAAATTGAAAAAAACTTTTGTGAACATGGTAGTATCTCAAATTAGTTCTTTAAACTAGAAACACCCGTTACAAACCAAATGCAACAATTTATTGTAAAGAAGGTATTAACTTGAAATTACTACTCTATTTCACAAAATAATAGTATTCAAACAGAACTCACCTTTTAATGAACACTGCGTTTTTCAAGGTTAAAACTGTATATCACAAACGAACGACGTCCTTTCACCACAACTCCGCGAGTAAGACTGAATACGACAGTGTTGTTCAAACCGACACGTACAAAAATGCGAAAGAGACGAAGATACTACCCCGCACCCCCGCAAATTTGACGTCATATCGTTATGCAACCACGTTCGTTAGAAAGATCGCATGATTTGAAGTAGGACTGTATTTTTAGGTTAAAAATCGTAAATTTTGAGTTAATACCCTGTTCATCCAAACCAACGATATCATGTTTGAGTTATACATAGGAGTCTTTTTATTTTGAAACTATATATTTTCAAAGGGCAAGAAAAAAATATCTTATTACCTGAGAAGTCAGGTACCTATTGATTACTTTACCAATCTCTGTATGTCTGTTTGGAAAGTTGGTGTACTCTGCATGAATGTGTTTCCTCTTTAAACTTTCAACTGAAAAACAATAAAGATTGAATTTTAGAACCATATCTCAATTATAGTGATCTCTGAAAATGTAGTAATTAATTTATATTAGTTTTCGCCAACACAATAGGGTTGCTTATATGGAGCTTCTATCAGTTGTTCATCCTAAGCCCCAAACATATAATAGATATAACAGCTACAGGGCCGGCAGTTACATTCACATGGTTGCAGGGTCTTAGGGGGCGCCGAGCACCGCTCGCGACGACGACGCCACCATAATGCAATCTCTTTCATAAATTTTCTTTAAAGAAATCGAGTTATTACCTCCTGAATTGTGACCTGTACTAACACATATTTTCGCGTTCTCCTATACCAAAATGGAAGTCCCATCATTGTGCAAACCTGCCCATGTGCACCCAGTGAGTGCACAAATAGGTCGACAGATCAGATCCGGTGAATCCAATCACAAACACCTACCTTCTCTCCAAAGTGATGGAGCGAGAGATCAACACACAACTCTTGAGATACCTAGAAGATCACGATTTGTTGAGCGATCGACAATCACTCGGCTGGTGACCTCCTAGAGTATCTCACACACTGTTGCCGTTGGTCACTCGCCATCAAGAGTAAAGGTGTGGCATAGGTAATGAGCCTAGATGTCACGAAGATCGCGCGCCTTCTAGAGGGCGTCAGGGTACTACTAATTGCACCCGGGCGCTACATGGGCTAGAGCCGGCCCTGAACAGTAACTGAGGAGTAATAACTATACATTATAAAAAACTTACCTAATGTTTTAGCCTGAGTCGATTTGCCAGTCCTATCTAAGCCTTCTATTACAATTAGAGCTCCACGACGCTTCATACTTGCTTTATTATCAGATTTTCAATTAATTAATACAAAAATGTGGACTGACTATACAGACAATCTGTAATGTAAGGGTTTTCAGAACAGAAGGGCTTACGAAACTCAATTAACAATATCTGTGGTAGACAATAACTTTTCAAACTAAATTGGTCGGTCAGACACTTGTATGAAATTAATATTACGTTAGTAAGGAATCTTAATTCATAATATTATTTTTATAATTGACCTGAGAATAAGGCGCGAAAATTGCGACATGACATCTGACGTTTTTATCAGTGCTGCCACTCACAATTTTGGTTTGTCCCTAAAAGTTCTTCGTCAAAAGAATATTGAAAACAATTTCTATAATAACTAATCTTAGCATTAGCAAAACTATTACATGTGAACAAGACACCTAATATGTAACTTTTGTTGTTTTGGCAATTTTAACTAAACGAATACATAAGTGCTAAAAGTTTAAAAATGAACTCAACTTAGGTAATAAAATACCTCACCTATAGTGCTGAATGGAATGCGTATGCGTGAGGAACTATGTCCTTTATGGATAGTTACTATACTCTTTGATGCATAGAGTAAAGATTACATTTTGCTTATGTATACTCAAAGGGTATTTACTTCGTTTGTAGCTTAATCTTCGTACAAGTAAAGACAGCTATCGCTTTTGACATGATTAAGTTGATTGCTTGTGGTGATGCCATATACTTTATTAGAAAACATAACTGTCATTCATACTCTGTCATTCATACTTCAGTTTTTGCTAAATAAAGTCTATTAAATTCGGGCTATCTATTATTATGAATACTACAATTTATTTAGCAAATAATTATCAAGATGAATAAATACTTAAGACCAGAGAGATTTGACGCGGATCCAACTTCAAGTGAGAATCTATCCAATAAATGGATACACTGGAAAACTACATTCGAGAATTTTCTGACAGTCGTTTCAACAAAGGATAATCCAATTCGTGAAGAGACAAAATTTCAACTTTTAGTAAATTATCTATCGGCAACAGTTTTTTTATACATAAAAGGCTGTGATGATTATGACACCGCAATTAAAAGGTTAGATGAACTATTTATAAAAACGCCAAATGAAATTTATGCGAGGTATAAACTTTCGAAAAGGCAACAACAACCTGGCGAGACCGTTGATAATTATCTTCAAGCATTAAAACTACTAGCTAAAGATTGTAATTTCAAAATGGTTTCTGCCGAACTAAATGAAAGCGAGTACATAAGAGACGCTTTCATAAATGGAATCATTTCATCAGGCACCCGCCAAAGACTTTTGGAAAACAGCGTTCTTACTCTAGATACGGCCTATCAACAAGCACGTTCGCTAGAGATGGCTCAAAAACACAATGAGTACTATCAAAACAACAGCACGGGCAGTAGTACATCATTTAACGCAGCTACTACATCTAATCGAGAAATATCTAAGTACGATACCTGTTATTTCTGTGGTAACAAACGACACCCTCGTAGACTTTGCCCAGCATTTGACTCGATCTGCATTACCTGCGGTAAACGTGGACATTTTGCGAAAGTATGCAACAGCAAGTCACAAAAACTCAATTCAATCACTCTAGAATCAGATCTAAAAGAATCAGAATCACCAAAGAGTTTAGGATGTATCGTTGCTGCCTCAACTGATCTTAGTAAAGCTATTACACCAATATTGATAAATAATAAAATATCAGCCAAAGCACTTATTGATACAGGAAGCACGGCAAGTTTTATAAACAGTCATCTTGTAGACCACTATAATCTTCAAAAATGTCCATATAAACAACAAGTCAACATGGCTGCTTCCCATTTAGTATCTGAAGTTGATGGAAAATGTAGGCTTGATGTAGTAATTCAAAAACAAAATCTGACACTCGACTTGCTAGTCATGAAGGGATTATGCGCAGATGTTATACTTGGACATGATGTCATTGGCAAACATAAGACATTAGAAATGTATTTTGGTGGTGACCGAGCACCGTTGAAACTTTGTGCTTTAACAGAAGCCAACATTGAACCTGTCACATTATTCCCTAATATTACGCCAAACTGTAGACCTATAGCGGTCAGATCACGAAGATTCTCGGACGATGATATGAATTTTATAAGAAATGAAATAAAGAAGTTACTAGCTGATGGGATAATAGAACACAGTTACTCACCTTGGAGGGCGCAAGTCTTAATAACAACAAACGAAAATCATAAGAAAAGAATGTGTATTGATTATTCACAAACTATCAACAGATTCACTCAACTTGATGCTTACCCACTTCCACGAATCGAAGATGTCATCGGTAAGGTATCTAAGTACAGAAAATTCAGTAAAATTGACTTGAAAAGTGCGTATCACCAGATTCCTATTAAAGAGACGGAAAAACCTTATACGGCGTTTGAAGCTGAAGGAAATCTTTATCAATTTCGCAGGATACCGTTTGGTGTTACTAATGGGGTTGCTGCATTTCAAAGAGCCATCAATAATATCATTGAAAAAGAGAAACTAGAAGGAGTTTATGGATATCTTGATGACTTAACCATCTGTGGTATCCATCAATCAGATCATGATAAGAAACTGCAGGAATTTCTTTCAGTTACAAAACGTTATAATCTCACACTAAACATAGAAAAAAGTGAATTCTCTAAAGATGAAATCAACATTCTCGGATACAATATTAGCAAAGGCGTCATCAAACCAGATCCTGAGCGTTTACGCCCTCTTCTAGAGTTGCCCGCTCCTTCAGATTCAGCATCACTTCGACGCGCTCTAGGACTACTGGCGCATTATTCAAAATGGATACCAAAATTCTCTGAAAAAATTCGGCCACTAGCATCGGTGGAAACGTTTCCTTTAGACGAAAACACCAAAATTATATTCAACAGCTTGAAAAATGAAGTAGCTAACTCGGCTGTTAATGCTATTGATAACAATATTCTTTTTACTGTAGAAACAGATGCTTCAGATTATGCCATAGCTGGAACGCTATCACAAGAAGGAAGGCCAGTAGCCTTTTTCACGAGAACTCTTTCAAGCAGTGAAAGAAATCACCCTGCTATTGAAAAAGAAGCTGCAGCAATAGTCGAATGTTTAAGGAAATGGAGACAATTTCTTTTAGGCAGACAATTTCAACTGATTACAGATCAAAAATCAATTTCATTTATGTTCAATCAGACCCATTCCTCTAAAATTAAAAATGATAAAATTCAAAGATGGCGTCTAGAACTATCGAATTATTGTTTCGATATTACATATCGCCCCGGTAGAGAAAATGCAGTTGCCGACGCTTTATCCAGAGTCAATACAGTTGCTTCAGTGAACACTATAAACACTCTACCAGAGCTACACAAAATACTATGCCATCCGGGAATCACCAGAATGTTTCATTGGATTAAGTCTAAGAATCTACCATATTCAATTGAAGACGTAAGAAGAGTAACTGCTGCTTGTTCAGTTTGTGCTGAAATTAAACCTAGATTCTATAGATATCATGGTAATCTTATTAAAGCTACAAGCCCTTTCGAAAGAATTTCGATCGACTTTAAAGGACCTCTACCAACTAGCAGTGGAAATCGCTATATGCTTACGATCGTAGACGAATACTCCAGATTTCCATTTGCTTTTCCTTGTCCTGACCTCACTACACTGACAGTAAGGAAAAAGTTAACAGAACTATTCGCTATATTTGGTATGCCATCTTATATTCATTCAGATCGAGGTACCTCATTTATATCGGAAGAATTAAAACATTTTCTACATAATATGGGAATTGCGACCAGCTATACAACCCCATATAATCCTCAAGGCAATGGCCAAACAGAAAGATATAATGGTATTATATGGAGAACAATACAATTAGCTTTAAGAACTCAAAATTTGCCTAAAGAGAAATGGGAACAGGTATTAGCACCAGCGCTCCATTCCATTAGATCTCTTCTATGTACTGCAACTAATTGTACTCCACATGAGAGAATATTTTCGCATCCTAGAAGATCATCGAACGGACAATCATTACCTACATGGCTTACAGTTCCAGGCCCAGTATTAATGCGAAATTATGTTCGTAATTCAAAATACGACCCCATAGTTGAAGAAGTACAAATGCTGGAAGCCAATCCACAATATTCGCGGGTGAGACTGTCGAACGGTAGAGAGACGATGGTTTCGAACCGACACTTAGCCCCTGCTGGAGCACCGATCGAAAACATCGACGATTCCGACGATGAGGAAGACAATGTGCCAGTTTTACCGGATGCTTCAAGTGTCCCTGAATTAAACCTGGAACAGCATGCACCGCCTCCTGAACCAAGCCTTCGACGTTCGGAACGATCACACCGAAGGCCGGCGTATTTGGAAGACTACGTTCATGACTAAAGTGCAGGAGAATGTGGTGATGCCATATACTTTATTAGAAAACATAACTGTCATTCATACTCTGTCATTCATACTTCAGTTTTTGCTAAATAAAGTCTATTAAATTCGGGCTATCTATTATTATGAATACTACATTGCTGTTTGTAAGAAAGTAAACATACGTATTTTCGTTCGACTGTGCCCTATCAACACAGTGGGGAATGGGGCCAGTGTTGCCAACCCTATAGTTTTAACTGTAGATATACAGTTATTTGGAAATCTTCCCAGTTTTTAGTATAAGCCTTTAAATCTACAGTTTTTATTTAAGATGCTAGACTATGGAGACTAGTGAGATTATGAAGATTAAGCACCATCTTATTTATTTGCTGCGTAGTCCGTACACTTACTCAGCTCTGACTAACTAAACACACTAACTCTCTTATATATTGATCGCACTTGATGGCGCAAAACATGACGCTAACTTGTAGTCAATTTATAAAAAAAGTTTTTGTTGGATTGAAAGTAACTTTTGCGCTTCAAGTTAATAGTTATAACTGCAAAAAAATAATAAAAACGTACTTTGTATATAAAATCAGAAATTAATTTCGATGCGAAAAATTACCATTTTAAGAAATTCAATAAAACTATGTACGATTTCAAAAACATTGATGTAACGGAAAATCAAGAAGATTTGCAAATTGATAATGGCCCTGATTCTGTTGTTCACAACTAAACTAATTTTAATCTCACTATGTCTCTTTCTAACAAAGAACATAAGAAAAGGATGTAAGAAATTTAGTCCTGTCAAATTAGTCCAATGCTTGTTTTCAATATAAATTTAGTCGCCATCTATCGTGGTTACGCCTAAATACACGCAAAATAAGACGGCAAAGATTAATTTTACAACTTAAAATATGTTCTATCCTTTTTCAATAATGTTCGTAAGAAAGAGAAGAGATGTAACTAAAATTAGTTTAGTGCGATTTACAATAGAATCGGCACCAATGAGACAGTAGCAGATAATATCTAACAGGTTATACATGTTTTATTTCCATGTTTATTTTTTTATTTGAAAAGTTAAAAGCTGTATTTAAAAATAAGAAAAAACTTGATATTAACCGTTTTTTATTTCATATTATTTTACAGTTTTTTAAAGCATGTATGTAGTTTTGCTCTAAGACGGGGCTGGCAGCACTGAGTGTGGCGAACACAGTGTTCCCAACCGTACGATAATTAACGTACATGTACGATAATTTCATAATTACGTACGATGTACGATGGTACACGACTATCGTACGCAGATTGTACGATAATTTCCATTCTGATGAAAAATTTTATGATAACTCAGATAGCCAATAGCCCATAACAATTACAGTTGTTTTTTAGTGTCAGCACCATCTATTGGCTCATTTCTTTCTTAGGAACATATTAGGAACACATGCTGTTGCTTCATGGCGCAATTTTGCTACTGTCTTCCAATCAGTGATCGATATCGATATCGTCGTTCGATGTGGTGGAGTGTTGGCAGTTATTGTCTTTTCGAATTTGTATATAAAATATTAAGTTTCATTAATATTTGTGTAGTCTGTTCTCGCAAATATAGAATCTATTCAGTTAAACTTTTAAAAAATATGCTTGTTTTCATGTGTCTCTATCCTTTAACATTTTTTTCTTCTTTATAAATTCGTGATGTTGGCGCGAACTATTATTTTTTTCCATTTAAAAAACCAGTTTACAAGACTTAAACTATAAAGTATTTGCAACATATTATTGTCACGTTTCATATGATTTTCTTAAAGTCTTTTAGCCATTTTCCTGATGGATACGATAATTTTGATCCATATACGAGCATATACGATAATTTTACGGCCCTGGTACGATAACTGCCTGGCTTCAGGTTGTGAACACTGGGTCGAATGATTTGTTTCCAACTGGGGTAGCTGGGGATCCGTGTTTTATTTTTATTAAAATTTCTTTGTTTTCTTTGTGATTGTGAATTAAATCTTTATCAAAATCATGAAAAAGGGATACAAAGTGACCGACGTGAAAAGGGAGAAGAAGATTGGCGTCGCCGCTGAAAATTTGGAAGAGTTGATCGACAAATCATGCAAAAAGTTAGGCGTAAGTGTTGTTTGTGTTTTAAACAGCTTAAATATCTGATTAGCGTTGATGTTTAGAGTTTATTATTTCATGGTTGATTTCATTCATAACTGCTCATGTTTATCCTTGAAACGTAAATATATGTCAAGGTTACCCTTGGCCTATATTTGCTTTGCCTTGACCTAATTTATTTACGCTACGATTTCAGTTCAATGTCGAGTGCGCAGAATGTCGCCTTTTTGTAGCGGAGGATGGCACGCAAGTGGATGACGACGACTATTTAGGCACTTTGCCGCCACAAACACTCTTCATTTTGTTGAAGAACAAAGAGAAAATGGTAACTGGTACGTTTTATGTTGGATTATAGGATGATGGACTTTTTGATAAAAAAAAAATGGGTCTTACCAGCATAAAGGGCAAATGTTATGGAAATATTTTTCCTTCCAAATTTATTATCCTCAGGCTGCATTTCCAGGATATAAAGGCTATGTCCCTCTCGGACAAACTTTAGTGATGGGGTGCTGATCCGGGCTTACTTAATTTTTTGACAGAAAGTAGACAATGTAAGATGTCTTTGAGCATAGTCTTTTCTTAAAACATATTCTTAGTTTCAAGAAATAAATTCATGAAAATTGTTATTAAGATCACAATTTTGCACCTTTTGATATGACAGTTGCATTATGTTATCCAAAAGTAGAGTCCATACAGCCAAATGTTAATGAATTTATCCTAACACCCACACCCCACCCACTACAATGCGTTATGAAATAATTATATAGGGTATACATATAGAGAATAATAATTTTGTAATGTTTTGCTACTATTTGATGCATTACTAACGTGACCATATCGACGGTCCCTACGTATAAACAGACATGTCAAAAAATGCATTTTTTTTTTATTGCATAATTGGTTTCAGTCAATCGATACGCAACTATCCATATACAATATAAAGTAGTTTACTGGAAATTAAAAACGTATAAGAGAACAACTATGTTATAATCGAAGAATTTGTGTCGTAGATGCGGACATATCAGACTTGTCGTTTTGTACTGTGTCTTAAAATGCGCGCCACACGGTGTGAATGCGGCCATGTCAAATTTAAGTATGGATTTATGGGAATGTATCAAGTAATAATTTCGAAATGTATATTTTAAAGTATTAGTTAATACATAAAAAGTGTGAAAAATTTTCTAACTTAGCAATATATAATATAAATGTCAATGAAGTCATGTCCTACATGTTTGTTTATATGTTTCATTACAAAATTTATTTACCACTTCGTGTTCATTTACGTTTATCTACAGTAATGTTATAAAGAGAAAGAGATTGATTGTATGTATGTTTGTAATGGATAAACTAGGTACATAATTTATAAAAAAATATTTCACCTATAAAAGCAACAATATAATGTCCCGATACTTAAGGTCAAGTGGGTCAAGTGGGCGAAAGATTAGTCTATACCGGCATGGTAATCAAAAGAATAACAATCCATGTCGAGACATGGATTGTTTTTCTTTTGATTTTCAACTCTTTTATCATTAAACTACTCGTAGTTGTAGTAGAGTTGAAAATCGACACCCTAGACCATATCTTGGGCACTGTGATTACAAATTTCCCAATTTTGCAGTGTTTTTTTTTTAATAACGTCTTCCTATATAACCATGCTATCAATTCGTAGTCACAAATCTAACAACGAACATTGTTAATTTAGTCAAAAATAATTGATAGTCATGTTTTAGAAAAAATATACCAGCGAACTTTGACACATCATAGTTTAAAAAAGTACTACACTAACCCCGGCAAGTAGTTTCTAAAAAAGACCCATTTATTCACAATTTTAAAACAGTACAATACTTGAAACTTTTTATTCCATAAAGCGAGAACCATAATTTTATAGCGCAGTTTACCTAGATTTTATATTGGTTTTCAGCAGCACACTTTTTCTTGTATGCAGCCCCAGTAAAAGAAATCTAAGGTATTTTGGTACGGAGAATGAGGAGGCCACAAAATTTAGCTAAGTCGCCCGCTATCCACCTTTCGGTATCATCATCATCATCATCATTAGCCCTTAATGTACTGATAATCACAATTAAGTGATA
Organism: Polyploca ridens; assembly: GCA_951394255.1. Lineage (NCBI taxonomy): Eukaryota > Metazoa > Arthropoda > Insecta > Lepidoptera > Drepanidae > Polyploca > Polyploca ridens. Next base: position 4,155,264 of record OX596252.1, read on the forward strand.
GCCGGGACCAACGATTTTACGTGTCTTCCCAAAACTCGGAAGACGCTTGAGTTGAAATACCACTAGGAGGTCACCAAATATGAGTTTAAATAATGTTTCCCGTACAGGACAAATTTATGCGCTGGGCAACCATCTTGTTAACTTACATACGGACAGACAGACGGACGGATGGATAGCAGGAGTTAGGCCTCCGCTGTCCATCCGTCTATAATAAATAACTAATAATAAATAATTTCATAGCAAAGTTGAGTTAGTTAATATTACTATTATTGTAAGGAATCCTCCGTGAGCGAGTCCGACTCTTCCGGTTTTTTTAATAATTGATCTGGCTAGAATTAACACTTACCCCCTAACTCATGAAACACTAATAAGGTCAAATTGTTTGTCAATGTCAGAAAGGGTATTAGACCATTAAATCAGTAGGATTAGTTAAATAGCGTTTTTGAGTAAGGCCGATATTTTCTAGTTTAATCTTCAATGACGCTGTGATTTTATATTTTTAAGTTCTTAATTTATTGAGTTTTATAAAAATATAAAGAATTGTTGATTGACTATTAAAATTAATAATTTAATTTAAAATACTTTTTAATTATCAAATATCTCCCTCAACCCTCTCCGTTATTTTAGTTTTCACCAACATGTCTTTTTTTTAATTGCAAAGTAATCGTCATAAGTCAGTTTGTAATGACCATGTATAAACAGATATGTCTACATCAGTGTATTTTATAAATTCACGGATATGAACTAACGATTTTTAAGGTAACTTTTTTTAAGATGGAAATATAATGCCATATTTTCTTTAATATTTTCTTAAATTCTTTCATAAATTTGTGTTATGTTATCTTCTACGTATAAACAGATATGTTAGACTTAACTGTTAAAGATTTATTTTCAAGGCGATGTAAAAGCAGTCATCTGTCAGTTTTTCAAAGAAAATCTGATAAATTTGGAAAGTACATAGTATCATTATAAACTTTCTAAACTCGGTATAACATTACAACAACAAAAATATTAAATTATTACATAGTATTATTTCTAGATTGATTTGAATCTTTATTTCGCTCTCCTGTAAACCATGGTTTTTGACATGTCCGTTTATACGTAGGGACCGTCGATATGTCCCACTTTGGGTGTGACAGTCCCACTTTCAGGCTGACTATCCCCGCAGGATTTTGTTTCCCCAGTGAGGCAAACAAAATCCTGCTTTTGCAATCAGAACAATGGATAATTTTATTTGCGCTATGCGTCGAAAGAGTTTTTTTTTGTTATGAATATAATATGGACAAGAGACAAATCGCAGCAATTGTTGCAGTACTGAAACCCTTTTTGATTACCAAGACCAACATTAACAAATCATGTAATGAGCCTACTTGAAAACTAGACCCCATATTTAGAAACTGATTCGTTCCACCGATAAATTCGAAACAACTGCCTAGACGTTTGAAGTAACTAAGCTAACATGTATTACATACAAATAATAATAACTTATAGTGTTCCATTTTCTTATACCAATTACCAAAATTTTTTTTTACATAATTCCTCCCGTTCTGACGCAAAAAATAATTGGTCATGTCATGCATTACCCATTTACTAATTCCAGATTTCGACTACTACTATAATCTTATAAGGACAACCAAGAAAGAGTACATAGACACAGGTGCAGCGGCTAAGAACTTCCTCAGCACCAACATAAAGGAGAAGTTCAAAGTGTTCCAGAGATACATTGCGGCTGCCGATGACGCGCGAGCTGTCCTTAGCGAAAGAGCGCAGGATCCTGCCTGGTTTGAAGGTAAACTACATGTACTTATTTTACAGTGTAGAACACAGAACATTTCCTTCGAATTCACTATCTGTCATAAATATACATTCAAACAAACAGTTAAAGAATCATGGCGAGATTTGTACAAAAAAAATAAGATTTTTAGAGACGTTAGAATGACGTTATAATTGATTCTTGGTGCCTGAGGAATAGCTTGAGCCATTTCAAATATTTTTAGAACCCCGGGATAAAAATGCGAATTTCTATAGCATGCCTGCGAATCGCGACTATTCGCGACCAAAACCGTTATGTTGCTGTTATGTTTTGCGGGGTTTGCTTTTTTACATGTTGCTAGTAATGTAATCTCAACATTGGAAGTGATTCAAAACTCTCTAAAATGTTTTATTTTTTTGTACAAATCAATGTATGGATCTCGCCATGATTATTTAATTATCAATAATAATAAATTTAATTTACTGTGTGTGATCCGTTTTGATTTCAGACACTTTCGGGTATAGCAACCCATATAAATACTGGTTAATTTTTAGAGGTCCCTGATTTCAGGTTTGGAGCCATCTGAAAAATCGAAAGAGCAATCAATGTCGAAACGCGTCAAAGATCGTATGCGAGGCTACTACTACAAAACTAAATCGGCGCTGCAGTCTTCAGATCTTTACATACATTCACAGAACGGACGCGGTAAGAAACTGATTGATCAATTCCTATTAGACCTCAGAAAACTGCTTGAACGTAATAAGTATAATGAAACTTACTTCAACCGAAAATCCGACAAAAGCGGTCGATTGTGCGACGAGAAAGGACTTTTCGAATGCGGTGGCCTTTGGAGCAATATTAAATGCGCCTACGAAGGCGATCATACGATCAATCCATATAGGAGTCGCGAAGAGAGAATTATTTTCCAAACGTGGAATTTAGACCATAAAATCGAGCTATCAAGGTCGATAATACCTAAAATACTCGAAGCCATCGAAGGGTTGTACAACGGTGATATTAAGTGTGTTCTTTGCAATAAGGATTCGAAAGTAGGCGGGTTAGAAACTGATAGGTATTTCCTACAGATTTTCACTCGAGAGAACCTCAAATTGGTTCATATTGTCTGCCATCACAAGGGAAAACACGATGTAGATTCAGACGTGTATACCGTCTGCAAAAAATGCTTCAGTGATCGAGGCATTGAATACTATTAAATTTCAATATTTAATAAAGCAAAGATATTTACACAAAGCTCTATTAAACTCTATTTTCTGCTACTTTAATATGATCTGTGATTAAACAAGGTATATATTTTTTTTAAATTGAATAAAATGTATGCTTGTTGTGCTGTCTGTAGTTCTGTACTGTACAGACAAATCGTTCCCATGTGTATGTGTTTAAAACACAGTAAACTTTATTAATTTGTATTTTTTATTGACTGTGCCAAAGGTACCTATTTTATAGCTGTGTGCATTTAAATGTTTTGTTTATAAGGTCCACTTTTATATAATTATTTACCAAAATTCTTTTAGACCTTAAAGGAGTTCGATGATTTTCGTTCGGAGCCTGGTAAACTTATCAGGCGCCATATTATTTCATATTATTACATTTCGAGTGAAGACACATTATAAAAACAAACATTATGTGGGTGTGTGTGTCCTTAACCGCCGCGTTACAGAGTTATTTGCAAAAAAGATCGATGTTTGACATATACAATAACTGAAAACTATATTAACCCGGCAGGAGCCGCATCAAAAAAAAGAACACAAAGAGGCGCTAGTGGGTAAAAATTACCCATCACTAATCATATACTAATAATTATCACTATATTATTACTATTATTTTTTTAGTGATTCTGTTTGTTTTATTTATGTCTTCTTTTTTTTTAATAAGACTGGCATTTACTGAAAAAATACTTTTATTTATTAAAAATTAGGGTAGTTACAATTTGTGCTCAAAAATAACATTATTTAATCCATCATAAATTAAACCCCTATTTTATCTTAGTTTTTACTAGAAACTATTTTTGAAAAAACAGTTAAAGTAGTGGCACGATATGTATATAAGATAAACAAAAAAATAGACTCTTTGCTTTAAAAAGGACAAAATAAAAACAAAAGCAGCTTAGTGTATCGAAAATCAGTAAAAAAACTCGAATAAAAATATAAGAACTATCTAATTATCCACATTTATTTGCATGCTTGGCAACAATTATCACGAATGGGTATTGTCTTACTTTTACATATCATAACAGCACAATTTCAAAGTACAGACTGAGCAACGCGACGCTGACGAAGCTGACTGACTAGATCGTTATGACGCCGTCGTCACTGGTCCCTCATTTCCAAAAACAAATGCTAAGCTTATTTATTTTCATTGGCAAGTTGGTAAGGAGTTGCCTCTCCCTGAAGAGTTAAAATAAGTGCTAAGGGAAGTTCTCTTAGAGGATTACAGCTTTGGCTAGAGTTCTCTTCGTTATGTTTGACGATGGCAAGCATTGATGCCTGCAATATTCATGAAACCATAAAATATCACTAAGGACCATCTTTTTGTGATTCTTGATACGGTATACGTACCGTAAAACTCATAAACAACGTCCACTCCACACTTGTATCTATTGTAGTCTGTAATTATTTCGGGTTTTTTCTTTTCGCCAGTTCACGGTTTATTTTTGCATCATGATGTATCGTTGACACTAAAAGTACCACATTACCTTTTCTTGGCACATAAGAAACCAGCGAACAATCATTTAGGAAGCCAAATATGGAACTGTTTAATGAAAAAAAAGTGCAACACAAAGCGTCGCTACCGGGTAAAAAATACCCATTCTCACTTTGGAGGTCCATCCTGGTCGCGCCGCATGGGCAAACACATCGAAGCACACATTGCTACATCCTCCCCCGAGAGGTACCTAGGCCGCCGTAAACGTGGGGCAACTTGGCGAACAAATATTAGCCTATGAACCATTGTCAGGGTATTTTAACCCGGTAGCGCCTCCCGCCGGGTTAAATGTTTTTTACGCATTCTATGGTACTAAAATAGCTAGATTATTTTATAATCTACTACCAGTATTAGTTTAACCCAATGTATACAGGTATTATCGTGCGCCGTCATTTGCAAAAAAAAAAAAACAAAATGGTGTCTGAACAGTCTGCCAAAATCTTCGAACTCCTTTCTACATTACTTTCAATGCATACTTTTATGATGTTATATTGATCAATTGTTATCGAGTTTATTAGCAGTTAATCTGTAGTTATTTCTATTAATTCTACTTCTTACTTTTGTAAGTATACACATATATTTTACCTTATGTAATATAAATAATATTGTACAGTAGAAAATATCACGTAGCCTTGAAGAGTAGTACTATTTACAACTTTATAAAAAGTTGATGTTGTGAGTTATCTATAGAATATATAGATTTTTCTATTCCATTATTGATCTCCTCCCTTCATGTTAGTCGTAAGATAGAAAATGTATAATAAAGTTTCCCAATATTTTAATATTTCCAAAATATATTTTTTGTAATAGTATGTAATGTTCCATTGCTTAAAACTGGTTGTGTAAAAGCTATCACAGCCAATATAATATAATTATATGGATAGGGACAGACCAAAGTATTATAAGTTTTAAAATGTTTCCACATATATAATATTCATAAATCAAGATATCATTCAGGCCAAGTTCCTTTGACCTTATTATTTTGTAATACACTTTTGACAACTTTTAATCATTGAAATGTCCTCACTTTTTTATTATATTATTGTTAATAACAACGGTATATTATAATTTATTTCATATATGTTGCAAAAAAAAAAATAACAGCGTGCCATCTGTCCCCGTCCAGTAAAGCCGTTTATACAAAATTACTAGAATTCATTATTTGAGAACAACACAAGAACCTCAATTTTTATACAGGGTTATAGATAGCCAAAAACAATAGTTTCTTTCAACTATTTCTTGTAACGGAAATATGTTTATCATTAGTATGTTAAAGAGCTTATAAAGTTGAATGAATTGTGTTGTTGTTCGCTTTGAGTTGTTATGGAAATTTATGACTTAAGATGATATTTTGTTATCAAAGCTTTTGTTACACTAAAGCCCTAATGTACTGCGACGTCTAATACATTAAATAAAGAAGGTTCTTTATAATAATAATAATAATCTTTATTGACATAAATAAAATGAACATAATTAAAACGAAGTCCCTGACTTCTGAGCTAGGTCTAAACCTGTGTTACTTTATTTAATGTTTTTCTAATAGTAGCTGGAAATAAGTGTAATAGATAATTCCATTTTTTTATTTATGACTTGTTGTCGAAATGTAAGGTGATAATGCAGATTAAATATTCTAATAAAATGAAATCTTTTGTCTTTTTTTGTCACCAGAGGGCTTCAGTATAACTTTGCGTATAATAAATGTTTTTTATACATAATTACATCAATTTATATCTTGTCTATTTTATATTTATATTTGACTTTTAAGAATGTCAATAAAAAATAAACCTTATGGTTGAATAAAGTTAATTTGGAACATATAAAATTAACCGATAAACCTTATTGTAATGTGAAAAAGTGCATTTTTCTTTTGCATACTTAAACGTCGAATAATGGACAGTAATAAGGTTTATATTTGACTGACCGGCCCATAGTGTGAAATACTATCGAATTTGTAGAAAAATTAAGTATTCATTTACTGTCATTTAGTTCGCAACTCGGATGCTGTATATTTACTTATGAAACATTTTGTATAGTGAAATAGATAGACAGGATTTTGGGCCTTTTTACAGCTTAGAAGAATCTTTTTATAATATTTTTTACACTTTTGCAAATTGCTTGTAGTACTAGTGTTACGTTTTGGTATTTTTTCTGACTTCATGAGCCATGGTATGCTTTAACAGAATCGAAAATTAAAAACTACGCATTAATATTTTTGTATGGATTTTAAACTTTATGATAGTTTTATTAATTACTTCAACTATCATAATTATACAATATTTTTTGCAAATACCAACCAATTGCTTGCGCAATTGAGCAAGCTTAAAAGGGCCCAATGTCGTTGAATATAAATGGAATGCAATTTAATTTAATAATTATAACAATTCTCATATTGACAATTATTTTAACAATTGTACGTGATTAAGAGACAGGCTGTTTCACAGTCGTTAGGTTTCAAGATCATGAATTGTGTTCCTGATGTCTATACATTCTCCTGTTCCGCGGTTGTGAAACGGTCTTTGTATAATAAGTGTAATTATATCAAATATCCTATTTTGTGACAATCGTTTACCTACTTTTAGATAGCGACTAGTTGCAAGGAATAGCAATATTAATGTATAAGTACAATTTATATGGTAACATTTGAAGTGCTATATAACAAATATGTATACCTTAGGGTACTTATCAGTATGAAGTATATAACATTTCATTTGAATATGATTAACGTTATTTTGATACCTATTGACAGAATGTTTAAGAAACAGTATGAAGTTCCATATCAAAATTTTATTTTTAGAAAATATACCTATTTCAATCAAAAGTTAAGATGTGTTCATATTTCACAGGTATCGGAATAACGTGCAATACTTTCAAATCTAGCGCGATCGCTCGTTGTATGTGGTAGTGGATGTCACTTGAGCTTGTGTGCATGCGGTATCTAGCTAGGTTGGACGATGAGGATGTTTCCTGAGTTAAAATATCTAATTAGTCCGTCAGTTAGATTATCAAAAAATATTGGACACGAAGCAAAAAGCTTTACAATAATCATTAAAATTTACAAAATAAAGCGCGTCAAAGTTCGGGGGTCGGGGCTCGTGACGTCAGGTTTGAGTAAGTGTACCACAACGTGACGTCACGTGGAACTTCAACTTCTTATTTTTTTAATTGACAAATGAAAAAATACGTGTAATATTTTTTTATAATGTAAATGATGAATTACATAGATTTTTCAGGAATCTAGCCTATTGCTTGTATTTGGTTAGGCGATGGAGTCTCAGGAGCGCTGTCAACCTGAATGAGAGTGACTCATAGTGAAAGATTATTAAAACTGTCAATAATATTATTACAATAGTAGTTATGTAGAAGCTTCCATGTAATAGCTTTATAGTCGTTATTTGATAGGCAAGTAGATGTTAAGTAGCCAGAGTGTAGTGTTATATCGATATACAGTATTAAACCTTCTCCTTTATCTGGTAAAATAGGGTTGGTGTTTCCTGTTAATAATGAACACAGGCTGGGAAAAAAGTAAAAGCACATGTTATGCGAATTCGGCTACTCTGATTTCCAAATGTCACTCATGCAGAATAATGGCGACATAAATATTATAGATTATAGAGAATTAGCTCGGCTTAAATATGGCGACAGGTCGCAGGTCCAACGTGATTCACGGATGCCCCTGAAGCTGAAGGGAAAGAAAGTCCGAAAGACCTATAAATTCAGAAAGCTGTGCAGTAAACGGGACGGATGAAAGAAATGCTGAGATATAAATGTTGAGATGAATGTGTGGGTTACCATATCTCAGGATGTGTCCCGAGATTTCAGGATTTTTAGGCTCCTGACAGGATTGCGGCCTGATTTTAGAAATCGCGTGCGCGTGCCGTGGCTCCCAGTGCACAAAACCAATAATTGATTTGTCGATTTTTCATAGTTGTGTTTGTAACAAAATCTCAGGACTTTTTCTAACGGCAATCATGCTTTTTGTCAGGACTTTTCAAATTTCCATCGGGTAACTCTATGTGTAGAGAGACTTGAATGCATATAAGAGGAAAAGTTTGTTTGAAAGTAGCGACAGTAACGAAAATGTTGAGAGAGTAGCGTTTGTCGCGGTATGGACATGTTAAGATGAGGGATTAAAATGTGTATGGATGTGGAAGGATAAGGAAAAAAGATCGTTAAAGAGATGGATGGATCGTATGTGAATAAAAATCAATGCCGATATGACGGATATAAGGGAAACATGGAAATAAGATATATTACGCCTACCGTTAATAATTGGGAACGACAAGCAGATGATGTATTGAACCGTAGTCGACATGCTAATGAGATTTTAGTTTTTTATATCATCTTAATTTTAAGAGCAAATGCCAATAATTGTAAGACTAACTAGTGTTATTAAAATGGGTCTTTTATCTTTTCCTCTGATTGTGTTGACTTGATAAAACATGATTATACTTTTTAGGTTTGAGTTTTTAAGTCCAAACTGATGTAGCAAATTGTATTGTTATATTGAAATGATAATATTTTAAATGAACTAGTCAATGGCATGTTTCTGTTGAATGGAATAAACATTATGAAAGTTTCTTATTGCGTTTCTATAATCACAGAAATTCCATGAATATAAAATTATATCATTACACTATTTTTTATTATGACCACAATCTACTATGGTCAGTGATGGTGTGACCAAAGGTGTTAAGCACATACAGCCTAGAAGGGATTATACAAATATATAACAGTATGACAGAAAACAACCTGGGATTAAAAATGTGTACAGGAATACACTGAATGTTCCATAATAGTCTATCGGCCTGGATGTACAACGACATTGTTTTTTACTATTGTTTAGAAATACAGTGATACAAATAAAACAATGTGTTACAATAACATACATTATATTTAATTATACCACAGTTAAAATTAATGGTATATTTATCTCCTTTTCCGTCCAAGGTTCCTTTTGCTAGGATTCCTTGTGCCACCACCAGCCCTGGGCTTCTTAGCGGTAAAGTTGGTTGCATTACCACCCTTGATCTTACGCTTGCCTTTAGGCGGCTTCATAGTCTTCTTTTCATCTGATCTCCTGTAAAAGTATTTTTTTATATTACAAAATGATTTGTGAAATATTTATTCCACCTAAATGTTTTTTTAACTATTGCATTTAAAAAAGAAAAGAGATCTGTGAAGCATCTCTTTTCTTTCTTTCCATAAAAACTAACTATGCCAATCAAACTCCTCTGTGCACGCAAAATGCTTAAAAAGGTACAAACCAAAAGAACCTCCTTTTTTGTAAATTTTTCTAAAATATATCTTTTTGAACACATTGCACTGGTTAGAATTATCATTGCAATATATTTCAAAATAAATACATTTCTAAATACTTACTGAGACTGTTCATTATGTATTTGCTTAGCAACAGCTTTATCCATGTCTATCTTAGGCCTCTTATTCAATATAGTATCCAACAAGTTGAGGTTATTTTCTCTCTCAGCTTGAGGTGTGGGAACAGGTGCTTTACGTTTCTTCTCTTTGCCAGGTATGAGCTCATGAATTCCTTTGCCACGGGCTTCTTTCTCTTTAGGCAGTTTGTCTTGGAACTTGCCAAGTGAGGCTGTTGATGCTTTAGCTACCGTTGCTGCTGTTGCCAACTGGAATTAACAGGTTATTTAATTCTGGCTTCAAAAACGAAATGCATTGTTACTTAGTTATTGCCAAAACACAGCAGTAATAACATTTTCAATACGGATTTGATTCTACAAAATTACTTCAATTCAGGAATATAACAAGACTATATGATCAACTTGTGTGTAGTTATACAATAGATAAAGAGTTTGATTATGGAATCGTCCATGTGTTTAGCCACTTATGTTGCTGAATCATACATAGCTCTTTTAATATGCACTGCACCTTGAAAGATCAATGTACCTAAGTATATCATCTAATCATAAACTATGTACAATACTATACACCATTGTTACATAATTTTTTTATGAATATTCATATTTATTTTGCAACTAAGTATAATATCAAATGTATAAAGTAACCAATATCAAATCAATTATAAAATTACAATGATGTGCAACATAATTATTACCTGTGTGGCAGAAGCCTTATCAGAAGTGACAGGTATTCCAACTCTAGGTATCTTCACTTTCCTTGCTCTGGCAATATTCTTCAGTCTCTGCAGCTCATTCCTGGCAACTTTCTCTGTCTTCTCATTGGCTTTCTTTTCATACATGTCAGTCATGGGATTTGCGTTCTGCGGTACCTCAATAAGCCAGTTCTTCTCCTTTTCTGCAGCTGCTTTTTTGAATCTGTCATGGAAGAAATTAATTAAACATAAATATTTACACAAATATGGAAATGCATTATTAGTGTGTCAAGTACTCACAAGTTGGAGATACAATAACAATATTGAGTAATCAGCTTAGTGATATTGTCAAATACAATTTTGTAGAGAAATAGATACTATGCCATTAAAATTAATAACAGGAAGAGTCTGTTTCGGTTATTGCCGAAAAGTTCCTGATAGCAAATCGGTAGACAACTTCATAGGCCATCTGATTCTGTTCACTGACTGCACTATCAGATACCTGTCAGATAAACTATCAGCAACCTGTGAACTAGGCCCTAAGTAACATGAACAGATCTGTATTCTATAAAATAATCATTCTAACTAATATTATAAATGCGAAAGTGAGTTTGTTTGTTGGTTTGTTACACCTTCACACCTCAACTACTCAATAGATCATTATGAAATTTGGCATGCAGATAGCATATGGTATGGAGATGGACATAGGCTATAAATACTGACCCAAATAATGGTACCCATTTCTGCAACTGTTCATCCCATTGCAATTTATCCTTCTTCTTCTTAGTGATGCCCTTTGCTTTAGCAAACTCCTGCCATTTAGTCAAGGGCTTAGGTTTAGGTACAGGCTTAGCTCTTGGCAGCACTGTGGTGGGTTTTGGCAGTCTCACGACTATGGCCTCTTCTATCCTCTCAGTGGGTAACTCCCATATTTTATTGAGTAATAACTGTGTGTTATCACGGGTTAGTGTTTGCAAGTATGTATCTTTGTCTGATCTGTGAAATATTATTTTGATTTATTAATTTTAACTAATTGAACATAGAAAATGTAAAGATACTGCACATAACTATAGGAACCACTTGAAAATAATTAACATGAGTGAGTTGACATAAATATTAAACTTAATTATGTGACATTAGCATACGCAAGAGGTACCATCTGGTTAGTTGTCCATCTTTCACAGGGCTATACTTTTTAAACATCATAGATAGGTAGTTAAATTTGTGACAAAATGTTTTGCGTCTATCTCCTCTCAAGGTAAATAAAAAACAAAATAAAGAAGTTTGTTGTAATATTCTTTGTTGTTTACAAAATGATACAGTACAAGAGTTTAGACTGGTTAGCAATTTCAGTAACCCCGAGGTAACAGATTCACTGATTTTATTCGTATTGTACGGAATCCTCCATGTGTCAGGTTAGACTTGTACTAGACTAGTATTTTAGTTTAATGAGATATAACATAGTACAGTAGTACCCAACTGATATGGCTTACCGATGTACCTGCACAGAAGATACTGCCTAAGCTTTACATTAGGTGACGACGAGTATAGGTGCAATTTTTTTTCTGGTGAAGTAACTTACTATTATAAATATATTTACCAAAAGATTCCGTTAGGAAATAAATTTTTTTTGTTCAATTCTTAGGGTATATCTTACTCATTTTTTCATGTTGAATCGAATGAAATACGTGTAAAATGGCGCGGCGCGAGTGTAGTGTTCCTACTGTTGTTGTGTTTTCTTTTGATAAATGTTACAAAAAATGTCGATATTGCGAGTGATGTCCAGTTCCGAGGTCATTTGGAAAGCAAAGCCAAACTGGCTTCAAAAAAGTTGGGTGTGCTAAATAAGGCTAAGTGGTACTTCACGACACTCCAGCGGCTACAGCTTTATAAAGCGCAGGTTAGGCCGCATATGGAGTACTGGTCGCACCTCTGGGCAGGCGCACCCGCTTATCAGCTTGATCCACTTGCCTCGGTGCAAAGGCGGGCCATTCGTATCGTTGACGATCCCATACTCACTGACGGTTTAGAACCTCTCAGCCTTCGGAGAGATATAGGCTCGCTCTGTGTGTTCTACCGTATGTATAATGGGGAGTGTTCGCAAGAACTTTTTGACCTGGTGCCATCATCACCTTTCTACCATCGCACTGCTCGCCGGCGATGTGGAGTTCATCCTCACATCCTCGAGCCGCCTCGATCGTCCATACATGGTCTTACTGCGGACCATTAGGATGTGGAATGAACTCCCCGTTACGGTTTTCCCTCAGCGCTACGATATGGGGTTCTTCAAAAAAGGCGTAAATAGAGCTCTACAAGGTCGGCAACACATCGGCAATCCCCCTGGTATTGCAAATGTTCATAGGCGGCGGTGACCACTTACCATCAGGAGGCCCGTCTGCCTGTTTGTCAACCTATTGACTTAAAAAAAAAAAAAAAAAAAAAAACAGAATCTGCCAACCCCGACTCCGCATAGTACTTGTCTTTCTCACCCCTAGAGTGTTTTTATAAAGTCGGTGGCGCAGAGGGAGAGCAGTCTCCGCCAGCTATTACAAACTGCAGACACCGTGCCCGTGAAGGCGGGTATGGATGTCTGTAGTTTGTTACGCAATGGCGAAAAGACTGCTTTTTCCGCAGCGCCGGAGCCGTTGATATCCGAAAGTCGCTAAAAGATGCCAATACATTTCAACAGAAACTTTTCCTAGTTTCCCCGATTTCAAATATACAATAGACATGACCCCAACTACCTAAAAAAAAATTGGCGACATTTTTGGAGTTGTCACCTAATGTAAAGCTTTACCCCATATCAGTTGGGGAATACAAGAATTCTAGTCTTAATAAACTGCCATGGAACTTACTTCAATAGCTTTGAATCCAAATCATTTGTGTCAGCTGCAAGTAATGTGCCAATGTCGAATTCTAATTCCAGATGTTTCTCAACTGCTATGGGCTTATATTTTTCAGATTTCTTTTGCTCTCTTTCTAAGATCTCATTAACAATATCCATGGTAAATAATTCTTTACGTTAAAATATTATTAACACATTTCCCTGTTTCACTTGACACGCGAAAATAACCTCAAAACTGTTTGACATCTAATGAATAACAACACGTGCCAAATAGTTTACGAAGATTAGATCAAACCATTGAGATATTATTATTAAGTCGTTGGATTAAACGTAGTGGTTATTGGTTGTACTTATTTTCACTTTGAATGATATTAATGATTTTATTCAATCAAACATTATTGACTGCAATCACAATTGTTTTGATTACCTAATTATAAAAAGTATTTTGTATACGAGATCCAAAGAAATAAATCTAAATCGATCTTCACAAATGCTTTCATGTCAAAAATATTTTCCGATCGTGTTCCGATTTATCTACACGATTTATAATATCACCGTCGTTTCACTTCACCGACTACTTCACGCTGGCATGGCATACGTCCCATGTACCTCCTGTTTCACGTTGTTGCATACCGAATACCGATGAAGAAAGATGGATATATCATGGATTTAATATACAAACAGGATTGAACTCTCCAAAAATTTTATCATACAAAAATAAACCATAAGTCATGCACTTTAGGGTTTACTTTTGTTAGTTATCTTAGCCGAGGCAAAACGAGCCGAGAGAGATAGCCCGAACCGAGGCCGTTTGTCCCTTTTCCTCAATTGCCAAAATGTTAGGGTATATATGGGACACCAGAGAAAGAGTGTTTAAATCGAGAAACCTTTTTATTTATTTATAAGCACACAATACAGCTCACTACATTGCAACGTCCATTTGTAAGAGGCCATAGTTTTCATAGAAACCACAGACTAAAAATATCTTCTAATAGTGATGCCACATTGCAATCTAATACCCTTCCTCAATGTGAACATCACTCACAATCACAAATCTTAACTTCCACAATATCTACTACAATACAAATAACTTTTTATCTTCTCATAAACTTTTGACTCTACATTACAATCTTGACTCTATTTAAAACTTCAAACTTATTTTACTACTTTAAGAGAACAACATTTCTCTCAACTTAACAAAGGTAACTTTACACAACCCTTTAGTACATATATCAGCAAGCTGATCCCCTGAAGGTACATACTTCAAACATACAATTTTATCCTCAACTTTCTGTCTCACAAAATGATACTTAATATCAATATGTTTAAGGCGCTTATGATACTCTGGATTTTTGGCAACATGAATTGCAGACTGATTATCAATATTTATAATGAAACTTTCACAAATAACTCCTATCTCGTTTATTAAATTCCTTATCCAACAACCTTCTGCAATTCCCCTTCCTAATGCGACATATTCTGATTCTGTACTTGATAGTGATATACACTGCTGTTTATTACAAGACCATGACACTGTATTACCAAAAACTTTCATTATATACCCCGATGTAGATTTCCTATCACCCTGATCTCCTGCCCAATCAGCATCTGTATACCCTTCTAACTGCACATCTACTCCTTTTCTATAAATTAATTTTAATCCTATAGTACCCTTAATATATCTCAAAATTCTTTTTAATGCCCTCCATAAGCTCTCATTAGCACAACTTTGAAAACGACTTAAATAACTCAATGCATAACACAAATCAGGACGTGTTCCCAACATGGCATACATGAGACTTCCTATCAACTGTCTGCATCTTTTTATCAATTCTTTGTCTGTAGCTTCTTCCTTTTCTAATACTAAGCCTGGTTCTATGGGTGTTGCTACAGATTTACATTCTTCCATATTATACTTCTTCAATAAATCTTTTAAATACTGCTCTTGGTCTAACTCAATCACATCATTCTTCTTAGTTATATTTATTCCCAGATATTTTAGATTATTACCCCCTAAATCTTTCATATCAAATTTTTCTTTTAATGCTTCTTTTAATATTTTTACCTCTTGTTTATCTTCACAAATTATAATCAAATCATCAACATATAATAAAATATAGAACTTCTTATCCTTCTTATAATATAAACAGTAATCACTCTGGTTTCTTAAGAACCCTTCCTGAACCATAAATTGATTAAATTTCTCATTCCAATATCTTGGAGATTTCTTCAATCCATATAAAGACCGTTGCAATTTTAATACTTTGCCATCTTTCTTCATACCTTTTGGTTTCTCTATAAACACCTCCTCCTCTATGTTCCCATATAAAAATGCACTTCTGACATCCATCTGTTGAATATCCATATTATATTTACTAGCTATTGCTAATAAAATCCGCAGTGTAGGTAACTTAGCAACTGGAGCATAAATCTCTGAGTGATCAAACTTATCTTCTTGCTTAAAGCCTCTTACAACCAATCTAGCTTTATAAAGATCTTTATTTCCTTCTTTCTTAATCTTAAATACCCACTTAGTATCAATTAATTTCTTCCCTTCTGGTAAACTAACTTCTCTCCACGTTTTGTTTTTATCTAGCGCTTTTAGCTCTGCTTCTATTGCTTTTAGCCATTCTTCTTTATGTTCCCCACTAACAGCTTCTTCATAAGTTAATTGTTCTTCTCCTTGTGCTATCAATGCCATCTCATAATCTTTTGTCCATGCAGGCTTCTTCACTTGCCTTCTACTTCTAGATTTTTCCTTTTCTTCAGATGTTTCTCCTTCTGTATCTAAGAATTCTTCATCTAAGTACTCTTCCATCATGTCAACTTCACTTGATGCGAGATCTTCTATAATACTTCTTATTTCGTCTTCTTGCTTCTCAATTTCTCTGCATTCTTCTATTTCAATATCTTTATTTTCTTCCTGTGGCTGTGGCTCAATTTCTTTATCTTCTTGATTCTGTTCACCTTCTTGTTCTTGTGTAATAACATCTTCATCATCTGTTAATAAAAGGCTTGAACTTATATTCTTCTTTACTATATCTTTCTTCTCTTTAACAAATATAACATCTCTATGAGTTTCTACTCTTCTTGTGTTAGAATACCACACCCTGTATCCTTTTGTAACATCACCATAACCCACAAAAACTCCTAATTTACTCTTTGAGTCCCACTTCAATCTAAGCTGTTTAGGTACATGTGTACATACCTTAGCACCAAAATCTCTCAATAAAGTAACATCAAAACTCTTATTATACAGCAACTCATATGGTGTCTTCCCACTCACCTTACTTTTACCAGTTCTATTTATTGTAAACACCGCTGTATTCACTGCTTCAGCCCAAAGTTCCTTCCGTAAACCTGACTGAATAATCATTGTTCTCGCAGACTCAACTACCGTACGCATCTCGCGCTCAATCCTACCATTTTGTTCAGGTGTATAACTAACTGTTAACTCATGTATTATACCTTTTGTTTTAAATAACTTCTCTACTGCTCTATTCACAAATTCTGTTCCATTATCTGACCGAAACCTTTTAATTTTACACCTAAACTCATTTTGAAACTGCTCTATAAAATCCTCAATTTTCTCTTTAGTTTCATATTTATTCTTGATAAAATAAACAAATCTGTAACTACTATAGTCATCTTTCAATAAAAGAAAATATAAAGAGCCCCCTACTGACACTTCCTCCATAGGTCCGCATAGATCCATATGTATGAGTTCACCTGGTTTAACCGACCTACTACTACTCTGATGAAAAGGTAACCTATGCTGTTTTCCCTGGATACACGGTAAGCATTGATCAGTCTGCCCTTCATATTTTATGCCTTTTAAATCTAAAAACTCTTTTACATAATTATAATTTTGGTGTGCCATCTTACAATGCCAATCTGTCAAAGTTAACAAAGCTACATCACTAAATTTAAATTTCATCACATACATTTTATCATATTTATCAGCTACACCTGTTATAGAACCATTTTTATAAAACGTACATCCATTAGAATCTGAAACCATCTTATGACCTTTATTAATGGCTGACCCGAGAGAAAACAAGTTCACATTTAATTTAGGCACATACAACACATCATGTAAAGTACAGACAGTATACTCTGAACCATTATAGACATACACATCAATATTTCCAATACCTAAGACTTCTAAATTCTGGCCATCGCCAATTGTAACATATCTTTTATTTTTAATTTCACAAAACTCTGTAAACATCTCTTTAATATAACACATATGGTCACTTGCCCCTGAATCCAACACAAAATTCTTTGAATACAACAAATTACCCTGAATCTCTCTTGTTACAAATGAAGTTTTAGAATTAGTATTCTTATTTTTCTCAATAAATTTATTTTTTAACAACCTACAGTCTTTTATTAAATGACCCACTTTGTAACAGTTATTACATTTTCTATTTCTACACTCATTCCTTTTATGGCCTAATTTACCACACTCAAAGCACTTTATAGTATGCTGCGCACCGACCATCAATGCAGAATTTTGCTGTCCGCTGCTACTGGCACTGGAAATAGCACCATTACCACTGCGCTCCTCCTCAACCAGTAATCTGCCTGTCAGCTCCTGCAACTTTTGTTTTTCTTCCGGAATGCTCTCCCAAGCTGATATAAAATGTTTATATTTGTCGGGCAATGACATAAGTATCTTTGTTATTATCATATTTTCAGATATGCTTTCTCCGGCTGTTTTCAACTGGGTTACACACTCCTCAACCTTTGTTATGAACACAACTATGGGGTCCTCATATTTTAAATTAAAGAATCTCTGCTGCAACAAATGTACCCCAACTTTAGTTGCTGGTTCATATAATGTGCATAGCTTCTCCCACATTTCATGGCTAGTCGAACACGAAGTTAAATGTGTTATTATAGTCTCCTCTACTCTTGTAACAATCACTTCTTGGGCTTTATTTTCTCTCTCGTCCCACAATTCTTGTTTCTTTTCATCTTCCGCAGGCCTGACTTCAGTACCTGTTACTATACCCAATAATTTCTTAGAGCGGAGAACTATCGTAATCTGGAAGCGCCATGCCTGCCAGTTTCGACCATTTAAAGTAATATGCGTCTTACTATTTTCCGAACTCGACATTTTGTTTTTCGTGCAATCTCACAACAACTAATAGAATAATATTCTATATTCTCAATCTTTCATGTCTGGGCCCATAACCTGTTAGGGTATATATGGGACACCAGAGAAAGAGTGTTTAAATATAGGAAACCTTTTTATTTATTTATAAGCACACAATACAGCTCACTACATTGCAACGTCCATTTGTAAGAGGCCATAGTTTTCATAGAAACCACAGACTAAAAATATCTTCTAATAGTGATGCCACATTGCAATCTAATACAAAAGATAAAAATGTTAAAGATGGTAGAAAATATTTCACCACAACAAGTAAAATATATTACGTATAAATATTTTTTTGCTATTAAACTAGTTTTAAATCATTTTATTTTGTAGGTTTACATCTGTACATAATAATAAATAATTGTATTTAAGTAAAATAATCAAAATAATATGATTGTTTGGTAGCTATCATAAAATTATTCTGGTAGCACTGAAATCTGATATCAGTGGTGTCATGGCAACATGGCGACTTTTTCTGTTGTTTTGTGGAAACGCATTTTGTTTATACTTTATATCGTGAAAATGGTGAAAAAAAATTGTATCAAGACATGTAAAAGTGAATCATGTGCTGGTTGTGGGATTTTATTTCACAAGTAAGGAATAACGATGATTTTATTTACTAACAATGGTGAATAGTCATAAGTAGTTTGACCATGGTTTATTAAAAAAAATTGTAGACGGAAGACACTAAAGTTAGTGTAATTCTTTTTAAAACTAAGTATAATGTTTATTGTGTGTTGTAATGTGTACCTATTGTATAAATAATTTGTACCTATGTATCGCATAATTGAAATAGCATTATTTTTTATGTTTGTTACAGCTTTCCATCGAAAGAAGAAATGAAGCAAAAATGCAATTTTGATGCGATTAAAACAAATGTTTTCCACAAGATTGAAACATCTTATTATTCCACCGCATCCTTTCCAATGCATAACAGATGAAGAACCGCAAAAACTATAACTAGTAAAAGCATTGGCTAATAATTCGTACCTATTCACCACGCGAAATGTAATGCATTCAGAAACTTAGGCAGTGAGATTGGCCTAAGGCAGAAACTAAATAAAACGATTTTGTTTAGCCGTGTTTAATTTTAATAAATACCTACTTTGTCAAGCACATTCGAGTTTTATTTCCCTTTGCTATATTTTAATTCCCAAATAACAGCTCTGTAGAGCAAACTGAAAAAAGAGCAAGGGGAAAAGCCGTGGTCCCAGAACGAAATTCTGCATGCACCCTTGCCTATTCATACGTAATATTTGATGATTCGACACAAAACGTAACTCAAAAATTAATCATAACTTTTCTCAAAAACATGGGTATACACGGCTACACATCAAGCTATACATTTCCAGTATAAACTGATCTCGCATTGTATAGGATTTCTGTACAATGAGAGGTCAGCTAATATTGGAAATTTATATCTTGATTAATCGTGCGTACACGATTCAACACCCACATAGAACATAACAATGTTCAGTTTCAAATAATGGGTTTTCGCGAAAAAGTATCTCGATATCTATAGTTTTTCATTATGGTTTTATCTCTTATTTTTTCTATAAATTATTATTTCACTATTTTAAGTAACATAATGTTAATATTTTTGTAATACAAACAATAATTTGAAATCAACTAGTGTCAAAACGCCACAAACAGACAAAATTGGAGGAACTTTGCAATGCAGCGATTGTGCGCGAAAGGGACTAACAATGACCACGACCACTCTGCCAAGAGTGCACGACTAGGAAGAAGAAGTGTCAACCGGACACAAATTATCTCTCAAATCCAACTTTCCTGTTCGTTATAAAAATGTTTGGTCACCCTATTAGAATGGGATAAACAGCCTCGGTATGCGTTATCTCTCTCTGCTCGCGTTTTTGGCCCAAGAGCTCAATCCTGTTTGTATATTAAATTCATGGGATATATAGATAGGTATGCTAAAAATATTTATGATATGTAGGTAAGCTCTGCTCAACAACAAGCAGGGTTGGATTTCGTAGTATAATTATACTATTTGTACCATAATTTTGTGATGTGTAGTATTTAGTATCGTAATGCTATTATACTACGCGAAAATACCATAATTTTACCTTTAGGTCGATTGCTACTGTTGTTGGTTGAAATAAATTAAAAAATATTACTTTAATTACGAAATAAAGTTTTAATCGTTATTGTAGTTGTAGTAAATCGCTCTATTGACTCCTGCCTGATGCTTTAATTTAATGCGATGCTGTGAAAGAAAGTAAATGTACCTAAAGTGAATTGAATTTATTCAATCTGACGACATGCTATGTCGTGTCAATGCCAAAGACGAAGTTCCGATTGACGAATTGGCTGAAATAAACATCTACTTGCCTTCATTTGGTTGATTTGAATAACAATAAAAACTAAAATTGCCATCCAAATGCATTTTTATTTAAATTCATAACAAACTGGACGAAAAACGCGAAACGTAGTATTATTTTCGACAAGTAGTATAATTTTATTTTCCATAGACAATAATTTTCTTAGGGTCTGAATCCAACCCTGACATGACAACAAGTTCGTTCGAAATCGATTGATTGTTTTGATTTTCCATAACTTGACATTTTGAACAGCAAGGGGATAATTCATAGGCAAATTTATAGGAACAATTTATTTTCAGAAAAGATTTATTCTTTGGCTCTGTTTTGTAATCAATACATTTAAAGATTATTGTTTCCTGAAATACAATAAACAAAGACAAAAGATGACAGCTGATTTGGAAAAACACTGCTTCAAAGTTGAAAACAAATTCCTAGTAAAAAGTGGATGTAAGAAAAGAATGTGGAGATCATTAAAGCAAATATTGACTGCTGATCGAGCTTTGCCATGGCCTAATGATGCAGTCTTATGTATGTAAGAAAAATCGAATCATTAGTTGGTGAGTTTCAGAGAAAAATATATAGTTAACCTTAAATTTTGTTCCAGACTTTTCAATAAATGCACCGCCAACATTCAAGCCTACTAAAAAATACTCTGACATTTCTGGGCTTCCGGCTCCATACATGGATCGTCATTCTAAACTATTCTACAGTAATGCTGATGAATTTGCTACAGTCAGAAGTCTACCCATGGACATTACTGCTGGATATCTTCAGTTGAGAGGGGCTAATACTATTGTAGGATAAATACACCTATAGTCATTGATGATGTCGCCTGACAGTTTAAGAAAGACATAGGCTTCTCTTTATGTCCTGAATGCGGATGAAACTAGGGCAGAAACTAGTTATCTATAATATGAAGAGTAACCTTTAGAAATATCTGAGAGCAAAAGTTTAGATTTATTTTTAAAACTATTGTAAATGTTCTTTGCTGTAATTAAACTTCAGCTTATGAAAAACTGGCAATTTTTGTGATCCTGGAAGGGCTGTCACCACAAATATTAATAATTCACACCTAAAAATCTGTTGGTCTTTATTTCCAAAAGGTACAAGGGTATTTTGCGAAAAATATTCACTCCGAATTCAAATCCGTGATGGTGGTCTCGTCACGTGACCTTTCACATTAACTTGTAGTTTCATTACTTACTCATTGAAGGTAATGAGGACTACCATTTCTGTGGCCACTAGTAAGTAAGGTCCTATCGCTGTAGTTGATAAAGTATTTTTTAGGGCAGCAGTACCCCTAGATAAAGTACTTTGCGTTGCAAATAGAAATGATACAAAAAGTCTGAAATTGACAAGGAAACGCTAGATCATCCAAACATAACCAAATGTCAATCTCATACATTTTGTATCATCTAGGGGTACAGGGCCGATATAAATAAAATATTAATTATGCTTCAGATATGCCCGTTTAGTTGTGATGAAAAAGGAGGAGATAATAATAAATTCGCAGGTATTTCTGCCATAACTAATCCGGAATGGCAAAATCCATTCAAGAGTCATGAATAATTTGTGAGAATCCACAATGAAAAACTCCCAAACAGTAAAGGTTTAGTACATTTGACAATTTATAGAGACCTCACTCTACACTAGCGCCTCTCACAGCGAATTCAAGCATGTTACCCATTGAAGAGAAATGTTAGAGATTGGATGCATTTCACAGTACTCAGTTCACATGGGCTAAAATCTATTAATGTACAAAAATACAGATATTTTTGAATTTTATATGAAACTAATTGTTAAATAAATAATAATTTCAATTGAAACATATGAATATTTATTCATGTATAAAACTATGACTTAACATTAAGATTAACAACTAACAGTCCATTCTTAGCGCTACCTAATTTGAACCATCTGCCAGACTTGTGTTCCTGTCCTATGGAGGCGTACAACTGTTTACCATCACTTGTGAATTGCATACCATTTACAAAACCATTAACTTCTATACTGAAAAGGGGCAACAACTTCCTATACATGTCACTCACTTTCCATAACCTAATATTATTATCGTAAGACCCTGAAGCAAAGACATCGGAATTCAGAATTGTAGCCAAGCTTGTAATCCACCTCGGCACTTCATTTTCTTTACCATGAGCTTCAGTAACCATACATAATGGTTTCTTTTTTAAAACACTCCACACACACAGTGTTCCATTATCACTTCCTGATACAAAATGCTCTTCGTCTAAAAGTTTTACTTCATCAAGACTTCCTACCGGTCCATTAAATATTAGCTGTGATTCTTCCACAATCTTCCATATTCTGACTGTACTATCTCTCCCACCAGCTGAGATAGCCCGCTCTCTTGTTAGGGCATCTATTGACGTGATAGAAGATTGGTGACCAAATAAAGTCTCAACATATGCCATTTCATCTAAAGACCAAATTTTCACTGATCTATCTTTACTCGCAGAATACAAATCATGAGTATTCTTCCTAAAAACAAGTCCTGTAACAAAATCTTTGTGTCCTCTGAATGTGTGCAGATGTTTAAGGGTATGCGGATCCCATGCTTGGATATTTGCTGATTCATCAGATGAAACTAAGAATTTTGAGTCTGTTGATAAAGCTAAAGAGGTAATACCACCTTTGAGTAGTTTTGAATGTGATTTGTATGATAAACAGCCAAGTTTCTTTTTTTCTTTGATGCTCCACTTGATGATAGTGCCACATTTGCTGCCAGAGAATGCAAAACAACTGTCACTAGTGATGCACACGCATGTGAGAGTCAGTCGGTGCTCCTTAGCACGGATGAGTCGAAGGTCATTCTCAGTAGGTGCACTATATTTTTCCGCTACTGCTACCTTTAATTTACCTCTCTGCTCTAAATAGTCTCTTTGTAAACGTTTATCAACTGCATCGTCGAGCTCTTTGAGCTCTGCTCGCTTGGCCTCCTCCTTCTCGATTTCTTCCAAGTATTTCTTTGCTAATCGCAATTTCTTCTCCTCAGCGGTCTCATGATCACTTTCAGACTCCTCCGCGTCAGAGAATTTCCGGATTTCAAGATCACTTTCGGAAGATTCATGTCCATTTTCGAGGTTAGGTGCATTAGGATTATTGGGCTTCTTTTTCTTGATTTTATCGCCTTTTCTTTTCTGAACTTGCCTTGATTTACCTTTGAGAAAGAAAGATGAAGACATCTCTTGGGACTTAATTTAGAAATAATTGTAAATAATGAAAATATACAACGAAAAGAAAAATATCACACATGACATGTAGCGCACGTTTCACGATGGATTAGGGTTGTATAGTATTATTATCGATTGATAATCGACTATCGATGGCGCCAAAATGTCAAAATAAATGCCAAAAACTATTTCGAGTGAATAATTCTGATGGCCCCTTTTGAGAAGCCTGGGCCCACCCTGGGCCTGCCTGGTAGGCTGGGGTGGCGTAGCAGGAGTAGGCGGCCGGGTACTATTGTGTTTGAAGGATTCTTTCTTATTTCGGAAGGCAACTTAAATATACTAAATAAATATACCTATATAAACTAGTCTTTGATATATTTCCTGGACTTATCACTTTTCACATTGAATTTTATTATCGTAGGCAAGACTTGCAACTACTCGAGCTTTAAAGACTGACTGAGCTAAGAATGACATGTTCCTAACAACATATCTTCTTTATAAAATACTAGTGGCACGTCGCGGTTTAACGCGCGTATCCGAAGGATATTGTACCCTACCGTTAAGATTTCTTAAATTTTCTAATTTTCTACGTAACTTTTGTGTATTAGAAAACTTAAAAAAAAGGTGCATGGTTTTAGAGATTTACAAACGGATTTACAAAACATAAAAAATTGGTGGCGCGCAAGTCACCACACGTTGTTTGTAGCTAGTCAAGTCAGTTGACCAAAGGCCTCTGAAAGAAAATCTCCATGACCATTAATTAATTAAAATTAAAACCAATATTTACACTCGTTCTTTTCGTCCGTGATGCAAAAAGTTTTAAGTCTATAATGCTAATGAGTTTAATTTTTCAATAGTCGCAAACAACTGACAAAGGTACATTTCATATAACTAAATAAATGTTGCTTTTTTAATTACAATCATTAATATTTATAAGTTTTTATCGATATTTTTAGGAACTATAAAAAATCATAGCTGCGCAGTAGTCAATTTTTCGATCTGTTTGGCGGAATGAAGAAAGGGGGAGCGCCGAGCTGCACACGATCGTCAGTCAATGCTCGTCGTCTATTGGATTCTTGCGTGTCATCACAAACTAAGTAGAGATACTACGCCGCCCGTGTCATTTGGCTACTGTGATTTGGCCAAAAGTGTATATGCGCGAACTTGCCCCCACTACTGCCTATCTGTGCTCACCACTCGTGCCTCATATTGTACGATTGATCTTTAAAAAAAAAACCGTACGATAAGAGTATATCGAAAAAGTTTCCTTGCTGTGTCCATCCCTTTTTTGATATTGACTAACTGACTGACTGTGACAGACACGAGGAGCAACACGAGTTTTTTTTTTAATAATTTTGACATTTTATGTTGTGTTGCAACCATAGAAAAATGGAAGGAAAGCAGAATCAAGAACCTAGGACGTTTGATACTGTGGTTTGATAGGACGATCGACTAATCCTACAAGGAAACGCAGAAATAGATTTTATTCCAAAGTCAAAGTCAAAGTCAAAGCCATTTATTCAATTTAGGCCCTGGTAGGGCACTTATGAAGGTCAAAGCTACTGAAGTTACCACCAGTTCGTAAGTCGCTTGTGCGTGAACTTTCGCTAATCTAAAATACGGAACAACTAACTTGTCTTTTTGTCTATTATTGATATTGTGAACTTCACTTTTCCCTTCGATTATGATGGAGGCGGAGGAATATAAGTGATTTCATGGCTTTATGTTCCAGTTTCTTTATAGAAAAAATGCACAGACCTACAAATGTTATTGATTACTAGTTGCGCCCCGCGATTTCACCCTAGTACCCGAGGGATATCCTACCCTACCCTACCGTACCGTTAAAGTTGTCTACGCGGAAAAAACTTAAGAAAGTTTCTTAAGTTTTTTCCGTAAGAATCTTCCCGAGAGTATTAGAAAACTTAAAGAACAAAGATGGATGATATCGGTAAAGTCGTTCTCATCTCAAGTTATGGCGTGTCCAAGGGGAATAGGGATTCATTTTTATAGATTTCGTAATGTTAAATAGGACGTAAACTAAATCAAAGTCAATTTGGTGGGTTCAACCAAGGCGGCCAATCTCGACTAAGATTGTAAACTCAACCATGTGTAGAGTTCTTGATTTGAGCAAGACTGTCAACGTCGATTACTCCCCCCTACCCTCTTCTCACCCTTCCTTACCCTTACGAACGAACCCAAATCATCACTGTCACTCACTTCGTTGAAGTTATTTGCAATTTTTCTGAATTGTTAAATTATTTTCGTTAATTTTGTTCACCCTAATCATTTATAGAGGATTGAGATTGCCGCACAAAACAAGCCAGAGGTAAGATAACCTTGTTCTACAATTCTACATTACTTTCTTATGTGGCTCATGACGGTGGCTTATGGATTTAAAAATTGATACACGAAATCAAATTTTTTGCTTATTTCAGGTTTGGTATTACGGCAAAATCCGGGCCTCAGGCTTCGGCCTGTGGTCATCACTACAAAAAAACTCTGAAAAACACCGAATTAGTCTCATATATCCTATTTCATATTTCGTTGCAATATTTTTGTATTGTTGCACATTTTTTTTATATTTATTAATTTAAATTACATAGGTAATTAGTAAAAATGTCCCAGTGGAACAATTCATTCACTTACAACCAGTATCAAGGTGCTAACGGCTGGAATGGTGACCCAAATAGCCAGTATATGAACCAAGCCTACTATGCCAATAGGCAAGAACCTAGCAATCAATATGTGAGCTTTAACGAGTTTCTGACGCAGATGCAGGGTACCAGTACCATGCAACCAAATACTGCCAATTATAACCAAGCTCAATTTGAGAACTACCCTACAAACCAGTATGAATATCAAAATATACCATCTACCTCTCAGAATAATAGTTACAATTATACAGCAAACACTCCTAATGTCTCCAATAGTTCAGATAATTACCAAGCACAGCAACAATATAATACTTTGCCTGATCAAAATTCTTATACAAATGAAATAATACTCAAGTCTAATCTCACACCAACAGCTATGGAATTTGTGCCAAAAAGTGCTGCAGTGCAACCATCCAGTAGTAGTCAGAACATTCCAGAACGAGCACAGCCTAGCCATGCCAGTAGCAATGGTGGAAATGAACCAAGAAGTCACCACAGCAATTCTTCAGAGACTAACTGGAGAGAAAGACCAACAGGCTCCCAAAATGGTGAAGGTTCACAGAAATTTGAATCAAATGGTCGTTCACAGGAAAACTATAGAAGTCAGGAGAATGGTCGCAATAGGGACTCAAACCACCGCAATAATGAGTCAAATAGTCGTTATTATGAATCAAACCGTAACACTGATTCAAATAACAGAAACTATGAAAGTGGCAGCCGTAATCAAGAATCAAACAATCGTAGCTATGATCCCAACACCCGTAGCCATGAATCTAATACTCGCAGTAGTGAGACAAATAGCCGTTTTGAAAATCGCAATGACAAGAGAAATCAATCTAAACAAAACTCAAAGGTGAAGGGTAAAGATTCAGATGCTCGCACATTCTACAATAGTTCAATCAATAAAGATAGTCAAGATGTGAGGAACGGGAGAAGTGAAGGTGGCAGCCGTAACAGAAACTGGGCTGGGAGCCAAAGACTTAAAGCCACTGAACGTAATAGTGTAGAAGATGAAGAGTATGCGAATACATATTTGCAGCGCAAAGATGAGAAGTTAGAGAGAGTATCAAAAGCTAAGAATGTCCAATCCAGTCCATCTAGATTTAAAACTAAAGCATCATCAGATCTAGGTTGGTATAATTTTATTATTTACTTTATTAATCTATACTTATATCATGAAGCAGATGAGTTTTTTGTTTGTTTAAATAGGCTAATCTCTGGAACTGCCTGTTGGATTCCAAAAAATATTTTGATAATAGGAATCTACATTATCTCAGAGTATTATAGGCTACTTATAATTCCGGGTGAAACTGCAGGGGACAGCTAGTTCATTATAGTATAAATGAAATCTTTGATGAATGAAGAAATGTTAATCTTTACCTATTTATATCATGAGAAATGAATTGATAAAGTTGAGTGATGATTAAGAATCTTTTCTACAGTTTATAGATCAAGTATTATTATTGATTGTTCATAACATGTTATTGGATGGTTGTTGCTTTAATTGTTTCATCATACTGATAAAATGTATACTTAATGTTTACCAATTATTTTAAATTCAGATAAATTCAGTAGTTTCTTATTAAGATGTGTGTATTGTACGTTGTGATACTAGGTTGGAAAAAGCACAAGCTGATGGTGGGCCACCATCAACAGTTTGTAATAAACTAGCAGACCCTGCGTTTCACCCGCATATGGTTTGATGCCCATTTTTCACCCCCCTAGGGGTAGAATTTCGGAAAATCCTTTCTTATCGGATGCCTACTTCATACGTTTCAGGTCTCTACGATCAGCGGTTTAGGCTGTGCGTTGATCTGTCAGTCAGTCATTCAGGACAAAGCATTTTATATGTATAGACTAGCAGACCCCCGCGGTTACACCCGCGAACGGTTTAACGCGCGGAACATTAATTATTTTTCAAAAATAAAAGTAGCTAAGATACTCCTTATAACATGTTTAAAAATTCAATCCGATTTTATTAAAAAAAAGTTGGTGCAATGCGTAGATAGAGAATTGTAGGTAGATAGGCTGTCAGCGTATAGCGAAGAAGATAGCGATAGTTCGACATAATTACATATATATTTGGATTTGTATCGTATTTAGATGAAATTATCTATACAACTTGCATGATATTGACAGAAAATACACTTGAGTTTAGTAATCCTTTGATTTACTTACTGTATTAGTTAAAAAAAACTACTGACCGATGAAAGGTTATGTTTGGTTCATTTCGTTCAATACGGCTTTTACAGCCAATTACACAACAATTCAACATCACTACACACCAAACAATATCTTTGAGAATATATAAGGTCCTAATAAATGTATGGAGATTTTCTATGCAAGTCAAAGAAGAAAAAAATTCTTTCCCTCGGATTTTTTTTCTAATATTATTTTTTGATTACTAATGAACTATGCATTCATCATCCCTCGAGAGGAAGTTCACTAATTTATTAGGACCTTATATACAAAGCAGCGTTGCCAGTTTTTTTAGTTTTTGGGTCAAAGCGGTGTTTTCTAACTGCTTGAGTAAATAAAAGCGGGATTCTATCGCAGCGGGATATACTAAAAAAAAAACCTGGCCAAGTGCGAGTCGAACTTGCGCACCGAGAGTTCCGTAGAAACTAATGTTAATAGTTCAATAATCACGGGTATCGATTCTCGGAGATTTTTCTCCTTTTTTTCGATTATGTTGTGATATAATTGCAATTTTTTCTTCTTTTTGCGATGTAACTGCAAACCTCTTTTCGGATTTCTTCCTTTACTTGTGCTACATGGAATTGCTTCTTGCCAAAATGTATAATTCTAGGTCAACGGAAAGTACCCTGTAGGTTTTGATTCCCTTGCGCTTGGCATATACGGCCGTATCTTTTGATTGCGTTGACTTAGAAGTTTGTATTTCGTATACTATCACAGTGACATTTAGCGCACATTGGCGCGGTTCTCCTTAAATACTACTGTGGTGTTTAAGACGCGTCACGGGAAAGCTGGTGCCATTTCTGTGCAGTGGTGTCTTTATAATTTCCCACTTCTACGTCCAACGATGATGATGATGAAAAGCGGGAATGAACCTGTCAAGCGCGGGACATTCACTTTTGGGCAAAAAATCAGGACGTCTGGCAACGCTGATACAAAGTCACAAATAACATACAATTAGGGTTTCACTGCTCTCATCAACAAATATCATATATACACAAACTTTTTTGGCCTAAACGACACTGAGGTCAAGCTATAAAAACCTATACCCGAGATAGGGACAAAAATACGCTTAGTCCTGCTCACACATACACGTTTTGACGTATACGTATCTTGACCTGTCTACCTGTAATTCGCCGTCAACGGTTCAATGCAATTTACTCTTTAAAATTGGAATGTCAAATATAAAAGAATATTTAAATTGAAAGCGCTAAGGAGTATTGATATCAACTTCGATGTAAATCACCCCAAAAATAACTTTCTACCCCTTTTTGACCGCGTTAGGCGATAAGTTTCAATAAAATACGAAACACGTCTTCCATCAATTCTGTTAAGGAATGTTTACGCAAAATTTGAAGTAGATCGGACCAAGGAATCACGTTGTCCCATACAAACTTTGCCCCCGTTTTTCACCCCCTTAGGGGTAGAATTTCGGAAAATCCTTTCTTATCGGATGCTTACGTCATACAAAGAACACACCCTCCAAGTTTCAGGTCTCTACGATCAGCGGTTTAGGCTGTGCGTTGATTGTCAGTCAGTCATTCAGGACAAAGCATTTTATATGTATAGATAGATAACCTTAACAACCATGTATCAAACACATTTTCTAAAATTCAAAAATTATATGTTATTCATATTCAATTAGTAAAACAAAAAACAATATATAATGCTGTATGCATAAAGTCAACAGAGTAATTGCTAGACTTAAAAAAAAGATAAACTAAAGAAATCAGTTTAGCTAAACAGCATAATATAATGTTTACATGGTTTCCAGCTATCACTGAAATGACACAGCGTGAACGATTGACGGAGCAGCTAGACAAAGGCACACTAGAGTGCCTCGTGTGCTGCGAGCGCGTCAAACAAACGGACTCTGTGTGGTCTTGTAGCAACTGTTACCATGTGTTGCACCTAAGGTGTATCAGAAAATGGGCCATGAGCAGTATGGTTGGTAAGTTGACAAGTTGATGAAATAAACAAGAAAAAGTAAATTTGATTACCAATTTTTTCAAAGAAGTTGCCTTCAAGTTCAAAATCATTTATTGAAATAGACCTTTGCAGGCACTTATGAAGAGTCTAACTCTAATACCGGTTCGGAAGGTTGCATTTGCTGAGAAGAACCAGCAATCAACTCAGCAATTAGTCTTTTCAAAACAAGCTTAGATTCATTAAATAATATTTACATTCTAATTGCACTGACAACAATTCTTCAAAATTGTTTCAATAATTTCTTAGGTAGGTATATTAATATTTGAAAATTTTGATTACAGTTCCGTATACTGTCTGTCCGTCTGTCTCAATGGTATATTTCGGCAACTTCTAATGCTATTGATTTGAATAGTTATAAATATTGGTGTTATTTTTATTTCGAAGTCTTCTTTATTAACAATTCTATTTATATCAATGTACGTCGCCAACACATAAAAGCCTTCTCAAACCTCAACGGTTATCCCCAGAGGGTAAATGGCGTTGCCCAGCATGTCAGAACACAAGCTCGGACATTCCCACCGAGTACCGGTGCATGTGCGGCGCGGTACGTTCCCCGGAGTACCAGCGCGGGGTGGGCGGCGCCCACACG
This sequence comes from Polyploca ridens, assembly GCA_951394255.1. Lineage (NCBI taxonomy): Eukaryota > Metazoa > Arthropoda > Insecta > Lepidoptera > Drepanidae > Polyploca > Polyploca ridens. The sequence goes on from OX596252.1 coordinate 4,186,793, forward strand.
TGCGGGAAGGCTTGCCGGAGAGTACGCGCCTGTCCGCATCCTTGCACGCTTCTGTGCCACCCTGGACCTTGTCCGCCTTGTCAGGCTACTGTTCACAAGTGAGTATACCCTAAATGCTAACAAAAGCCTTATTTCAATGAACCTAATTTCTATTTTTGATCTATTTTGATTTACAGGGTAGAAATTGTAGATGGGTCAGTAAGGACAAACTACCTTAAGGGTTGAAGCCTCAAGAATATGGCCTTATCCCTATCTGACCTCTATTATCTGATCCATATTATGAGACTATCCCAAACTTTTAAATGAATGAACTGTATCAATAAGGAAGGTGGTTCCCAAGATACAGGTTTTACCTAGTTTGGGAACCAACGACGCATGCTCTGTAATCTATTGTTTTACTCAATAAACGTTATTATTATTATTATTAACTTTTTGAGTTTTGTTTTTATGCGACGATATCGGTAAACAAGCATACCGCCTGCCGGATGGTAAGCGGTTACCGTAGCCATATGGATGCTTGCAACACACGAGGCATCGCTCACGCGTTACCGACCCTTCCCCGACGATTCCCTGGCGACCTTTGAGTTATTACATAATTTGAAAATGGGAATTTGGATATGGGAAGGTTTCTGGGAGCAAAGCACTGGTCATACGCTAGTTTTTTTTTTTACATGATTAAGGACTCCTGTCTTTGCTATTATGTTATCCTTATGCTTGTGTAAATAAGCGATCTTTTGTTTTCAACCGTGCAACAAACAACTTTCATTTAAATATATCTGTATCGCAGACAATGCGGGTGCGGCGCTGAGACTCGTTCGGTGTTATGCAGCAGTAAGCTGCCTCAAGTGTGCGGGCGCGTGTGTCAACGCACGCTCGAGTGTGGCGTCCACACCTGTGCCAAGGAGTGCCACGAGGGGCCCTGCGATAATTGTGATGAAACTATCGAGCAAGGTATGTTTTGCCAAGTTGATGAAGTTATTTATGATATAAAATGTGTTAATTTTCAGTTGAAATTAATTGAAACAGTTGAATACATCGTGTAGGTAAATATTTCTCGAAAGGAATGTTTCGTAATACTGAATCAGTAATAAGAAATAACAGAAAATAATTAACAATCGGAACTGCAGTCTTGAAATTTTGCACAGAATTTTGTCTATACCTATATCGTGGCATACATTTAGGAAGAGTTTTTATGAAAATTAAACCCCTAATCAACATTGAAACCTCGGGGTGGAGAGCAGTACAATACAATTTATATTCTAAAAAAAAAACTCTTTCGCGATCTGTGCGCCTAGTACCAAAGAAGTCGTGTACTTCTTCTTAGTTTTAAATTTGGCAATCAAATCCAAATTAGGTCTTATTTCTGCCAGTGTCGAGTTATATTATAGTTTCCAGTCACAATAAATCACTTTCACATTAGTCCTCAGCCAGTCATCAGCCTAAAATGGTGATCATTGTACTAAAACTCTTTATGGACTTTTTGAGACAACTTGAAAAGGCACGATACACATAATTCATTTCACTTCACTGGTACACATCGATTGATCTTTATTGTATAAAATACCACACGAATAATACACGAATTTATGAAAATTATAATTGAACTGTTTTACAAAAAACTTAAACCCACTTCAAAGTACACTAAGAAGTAATCAAATCCTGATCTCATGACAATGGGACCCAACGGGAAGTGTACCTTTTCAAATAAAAAAAAGAATTTTCCAAATCGGTTAATAAATGACGGAGTTATGAGGTAACAATCATAAAAAAAAATACAACCTTATTGTGAACCTCCTCCTTTTTTTGAAGTCGGTTAAAAATGGTGGTCATTGTACTAAAACTGTTGATCGTGAAAAGTGCACATGGGTTATTCTTTATTGGATAAAATACTACCGATAATATCCGTAAAAATCAAAATACACGAATTAATGAAAATAAAAAGGAAAAAGCAACGTTACTCTGCAAGTTCCCGTCAAAAAGTCCGTCATGTACTTTCATGGGTATACCCGTTACACTTTGTATTGTCCAGTGTGCTACTGTCCGGTGGGCAAGTCCCGGGAGGTGGCGTGCACGGTGCAAGCCCAGTCGTCTTGCGGCGAGGGGTCGGGGTCGGGGTCGCGCTGGTCGTGCGGCGCGCAGTGCTCGCGCGTGCTCGCGTGCGGAGCTCACGTGTGTCGCGACCTCTGCCATCCGCCGCCCTGCCACAACTGTCCGCTGCTGCCCGATACTGTACTCACGTGCCCCTGTGGAAATACTAGGTCATTATTTACTTATATAATTACTTGCCCTGACTGACATTTAAAAAAAAAACTTGCTGAGTTTCTTGCCGGAGTCTTCTCAGTTCAAGTTGTATTTGGAACCGGTGTAGAGTAATTTTTTAACGTTCATAAGTGCCTTATCAGTGCCTAAATGGGATAAATACTTTTTGAATTTGAATTTGACTGATTCATCAACCCAGAGCTTAAACCGCTGAAACTGCAAACTTGAAATTTTGAAATCCAACCTTTAAGTGGGTGAAAAGGGGTGATTTTGTTAGTATAAAAATCTTATTCCATGGATTGATTTATAAATTTGAAATTTAGTACCATTAATTAGTTTTTGATAACTGCCCCTAAAAGGGGTTAAGGGGGTGTTAAAGATTGTATAGAAGAAACCTACCGCGCGGTCTGATTAACTTGAAACTCTGTATTAATACTTCGGGTAAAAAATAGAAACACGTGTTTTTGGGTTGTTCGAAAATCAACCCCTAACGGGGCAAAAAGGGGTACTAATGTTTTAAGTACAGGATTTTACTGCGTGTCTCGATTAGCTCAAAAGTTTGTATACATTAGTTCCTTTTATAGCCTATTAGAAAGGATTTTTGGAAATACGCCCATTCCTAAGGGGGTAAAGAAGGGGGCGGGTGGAACCGCAAGCTCGTCGGAGTATATTATACTACTTATCATCAACACATGCATATACCTCAAGCACTACACTCAGGAACCCACACACACTATATTTTTTTTTATACCACTCAAGTAGCAAACAAGCTTACAGTCCACCTGATAATATGCGGTAACCGTAGCCTATGGACGCTTGCAACACCAGGGGTATCACTCGCGCGTTACCGACCCTCCAAAAATCTCTTTACACCCACATATTTATTCAATTTATATCCCAGAAGTGCTCCTATGGAGGTCAAATTATACTGGTTATTCATAATATTTGTGAAATAGTTTTTTTCTGATGGAATTTCCATTTACAAACGAAAAAACTAATATTTAATAAATCAGAATATAATGTTTGAACTTATTTGTGTACAGGTTAGACAAAGGTCAACGCAAATCATGCACAGACCCTATACCCCTCTGCGGGAACATTTGCGCGAAGCCGCTGCAGTGCGGTCCCGCCGGGGACAAACACTTCTGCAAACTCAATTGTCATGCAGGTAACATTGTGATTCATTGTGACGTCACGCGGAACTTCAACACACCAAATCGTCGTAATTTTTTGTTTGATTTACAAAAGAAAAAATACGTGCCTAATATTTTTTGATTGTGTAAATGACGGACTAATTAGAATTTTTCGGGCCTATTTATCATCGTTATACATATCTTAATATAACTTTTTAAAATTCCTCTAAGATAATTGTTAACATTTTCGTACCAGGTGCGTGTCCCGTATGCCCTGAGAAGACCGTTCTGCAATGCCGGTGCGGCCACTCGAGCCGCGAAGTGCCGTGCGCTGACCTGCCAGAGATGTACAACAACGTGCTGTGTCAGAAGAAGTGTAATAAGGTACGTTTTGATGCTTCCGCTGGCCTTTCTAGCTCGGAGAATTAATGGTCAATCAAAATGCATTATGAGTAAAAAATACCTATACACGATTGTTACTCAAACATACAAAAACGTTAATCCACGGTAAAAGTATTCTATATACGTTTACAGTGGTTAATCCGTTCGTCCTAAAGCGGCGGTGGGATACAGCGTCTATGTCGGCGTTAAAACGTCACACCAATTATAAATAAACTGGCCAAGTGCGAGTCAGACTCGCACACGAAGGGTTCCGTAAAGTCGTTTCTTGTGTGGTTTAATCCTCCTTTGATTTTATAATTTTTTTATTATTTGTTGTTATCGCAGTAATAGTAATACATATTCTATGAAAATTTCAGCCGTGTACCTATGATGGTTGATGAGATATAGCCCACTGACAGACAGACAGACGGACAGACAGCGGAGGCTTAGTAATAGGGTCCCTTTTGGCACCCGACACCTAATAATAATAATAATAATAAAGCCCATTTATTTCCAATCTAATTATTACATGCATCAAAAATGTTTAAATAAAATAAAAAAATAAAATACATCTCATCTTAAAAATAGCACTAATTGTATTATTTATTTCTTTAATCTGTTTGGACAAATTTCATTTTAATCGCTATCTTTATGTACTGTCTTCTTCATCATTGATCGGAACCCCTTCACGGGTATAGGCCTCCTCCAGCTTGTTCCAAATCTCTCTGTTTCTTGCCTTTGTTGTCCATTCTTTTCCTGCTACGGCTGTTATGTCTTCGCCCTAGACCCGACACCTACGGAACCCTAAAACACAGTTTCCAAGATATCATAAAAAAAAACGAATAATAATTTGCTTAATTCAAAAAGATCTTGTTATGTATTGTTAAATTGTGTATTGTTTGTGTTGTAACAGAAGTTGTCGTGCGGCCGTCACCACTGCCGCACGGTGTGCTGCGACTCGCGCGCTCACCGCTGCCTCGTGACGTGCGCGCGCTCGCTGCCGTGCCAGCTGCACCGCTGCGAGGAGCTCTGCCACACCGGCCGATGCGCGCCCTGCCCTAGACTCAGTCAGTACACACAACACACACCCATACACACATCCTTGCCTGCCTTGTGCTTAACGTTTGATATATGGTTCTGCAGGTTTCGAGGAGCTGACGTGTGAGTGCGGCGCCGAGGTGGTCCTGCCTCCCATACGCTGCGGCACCAAGCCCCCCGCGTGCACCGCGCCCTGCCGCCGCGAGAGACCCTGCGGACACCTGCCGCACCACTCGTGCCACTCCGGGGACTGTCCGCCCTGCGTCGTGCTCACCGCCAAGCACTGCCATGGACGTCACGAGGTGGGTACTCACTGTCCTACCGCCGCACCACTCGTGCCACTCCGGGGACTGTCCGCCCTGCGTCGTGCTCACCGCCAAGCACTGCCATGGACGTCACGAGGTGGGTACTCACTGTCCTACCGCCGCACCACTCGTGTTACTCCGGGGACAGTCCGCCCTGCGTCGTGCTCACCGCCAAGCACTGCCATGGACGTCACGAGGTGGGTACTCACTGTCCTACCGCCGCACCACTCGTGCCACTCCGGGGACTGTCCGCCCTGCGTCGTGCTCACCGCCAAGCACTGCCATGGACGTCACGAGGTGGGTACTCACTGTCCTACCGCCGCACCACTCGTGCCACTCCGGGGACTGTTCGCCCTGCGTCGTGCTCACCGCCAAGCACTGCCATGGACGTCACGAGGTGGGTACTCACTGTCCTACCGCCGCACCACTCGTGCCACTCCGGGGACTGTCCGCCCTGCGTCGTGCTCACCGCCAAGCACTGCCATGGACGTCACGAGGTGGGTACTCACTGTCCTACCGCCGCACCACTCGTGCCACTCATTGCCGCATACGTCACACTTTTTTCAATTTAGAGCCCCATCCTCCTCTTCTCTGCAAGCTTCAGAAACAAGAATAATATTATAAGAATTTACAAGATGTATAATTGTACAGGAACGCAAAACGATACCGTGTTCGCAAGAGGAGTTCTCGTGCGGTCTGCCGTGCGGCAAACCGCTGCCCTGCGGCAAGCACACCTGCACCAAGACATGCCACAAGGGACCATGTGATGCTGGCAAGTGAGTAACACTTATAAATTGCTTTCGCACCGCTGTTTTACGTACGTTCGTACAGTCAAAGTCAAAGCCATTTATTCAATTTAGGCCCCAGAAGGTCAATTATGAAGATCTTTACTGAAGTCGCCACCGGTTCGGTACCCGGCCTTCAACTGAGAAGAATCCCGCAAGAAACTGCAGCAATCTTTTTTGGACTATGTTTGGCTTTTTTTTTCCAAATAATTTACAATAAAAGAAGCATATATCTAAGCATAGATATAGACACATTTTCGTCATAAAAGATTTTTATACCACTTTCGCTTGATGTAAATTGAGTTGTATGTTCGCTCTGTTTATTTAGTCCCATTTGTCAAATTCTGGAAGAGAATCGCTTTATAGCGATAGGATCCATTGTTCAATAAACGAGCAAACTAATCCTAATACCATAGAAAATATTATAGAGTGATAGCTTTAACAACGTTACCTTGTGCGAAGCGTATTTACAGTCAGACAAAATGTCGATATGGATTCTTTGTAATTTGTTCTCGGTAAAAGTATCGATAAAAACAAGAAATTGGCATTCATTGTATGTATTAGTCGTTCAAACTATGTACCTGTGCTCACGGCACTTAGTACAGTCGCTCTATTATTATTCTAACTCAATGCCCACATGACGCGCTCGTGGTGTAGCTTGATTAGCCGTTCTTAATCGATTGGCACAGTTAAGCTACCACTGTCGTGGGTACCTGGATGGGTGATCGCCTAGTGGTATTTCAAATCGTGCGTTTCCATGCTTCGGAAGGCATGTAAAGCCATTGGTCCCGGTTATCACTTAATTGTGATAGTCGTTAAGTTAGTTCGAGGCCTACTAGGCGGCTTGAAAACCCCAACAGTAGGTTAACCACTAGCCTACCTCCACCAATCCGCAGTGGGCACGCTAGGTGGAGTATTTGTCTATCTCCTTTCACCCTTGTGGCCTGTGCTCAGCAGTGGGACATTATATATGTCTTTTTTCTACTAAAGTGCCAAACATACGGCCCACCTTATGGTAAGCGGTTACCGTAGCCTATGGACCGTTGCAACACCAGGGGTATCACTGGCAACTGTTTACTGGCAAGTGGAGTTCTTAGGGTAATTTTTGTTTAATTATATACATGTTATTATATGTTGCATGTAAATGCCTTTCTTGAATGTATTATTAATAATGGTAGGCATAATAATCTGTAAAGAGCGTGTCTCGCCATCAAACTTAATAGTTTGGCGAGTAGTGTATGTTATATTTATTTTTGTACTTATCATTTATTTTCAACTAGCTGTCCCCCGCGGTTTCACCCGCGTTCCTGGGATAAAAAGTAGCTCCATACCATAGGCTATATGCATGCCAAATTTCATCGCGATCGGTTCAGCGGTTTAAGCGGAAAAGCGTAACAGACAAACAGACAGAGTTACTTTCGCATTTATAATATTAGTTAGGATAAAAAAAAAAACTCGCGCGTTGCTGACTCTGCAGAAATCTCTTCACACCCTTTTTGAAGAAGCCCATGCTGTACTCCCTTGGGGAAACCACTACCTATATTGCTAACTTTAATGTGACCACGAACAGGTGTACCCAACCGTGCAACGAGAAGCGTCCGAGCTGCGGTCACCCGTGCGCGGCGGCGTGCCACGTGGCGGCGGGCACGAGTTGCCCCAGCGGCGCGCCGTGCCGCCGCCCCGTGCGGGCCACCTGCCTCTGCGGCAGGCGGCACGCCGACAGACCCTGCTGTGATAACTCGCGGGACTACACCAAG